>JAQIVF010001049.1:0-16022 GCA_034698365.1 Steganacarus magnus
CTTACTATTGATACGATAAAATACACTAAAGGATAAATTAATACTTCTTTGTGATGTGTTTAGGTTAATGTGTACGAAATAATTACTTTGCTATATAAAGTTTTTCAAATTGAATCCAACTCCGCTTTATTGCCATTACGGCTAATAGTTATTTAATGGCATCTATTGTTATCACATAAAATAAATTATAATAAAGCGTAAAAAACAAACCTGAAGTCCATCATAGATCCACGAACCAAATTTTAAGTTACACTTTTGATCGTCAAACGGAAAATAAGTGACGTCCACCCCACAAGTGCTCCGAAATTTAGTGGGTGGCGGCCAAAACACGTTACCGTTTGGCTCGATAATGGCGCGCGAGTTCATGTATCCACGAGTATAATCATCAGCGCTAAGTTTTTAGTCAATAATAGAGACAAATTTATATCAAACTTATTTATATCAACGATTGAAAATATTTTGTTTACTCGGTTTTATTAAATTTGTGCCGCTATTGTGCTCGCGATACTTTGAATATTATTGCAAGCTTGAAATAAAAGATGTGTATACTGTATTGATTCAGTGCTCAAAACTAAACTAAAACCTTATATAAAGAAGATATATATTTATATATATATATATTCATGAGACATTTACTTATAATGCGGAATTATTCCTTAAATAGCTTTGCGCATCAAAAAAAGTTTAATCTCGCATAAATTGTAGATTCAATTTTGAAATACTAATACATCACCATTGACTTACTTCTTATCTAATAATAAGTTTATTTTTCGGCTAATGTTTTTTTGTTGCCACATTTAACACAACACATTTCATTTAATATGAAATATTGTGTTTTTAAAATAAAATATAGAATACTGTACTTCTTGCAGAAACTTATTCGTTTAGCATTACATTTCAACGCACAAAACTACACACATAATTTGCATTCTTATTATTTCATGTTTTTTTATTAAAAAAAATCCTTAACTCGCATTTCTTGCATTGCGATAGAGACAAATAAAATATATAAAATAAAAAGTAGTGAGAATAGGCAAACGAGAAAAGGATTAGAGAATAAAGAGAAATAAACGCATTGCACACATCTTTTAACGTCATTAGGAATTCGAGATAAATGCCACGAATAAGATGCCTCCTAATATTAATGGCAGTGTCTTTTTTTATTATTTACCAAAAGTATAAAGAAAGAGATTTGTTATTATACTATTTTATTTTATTTTATTTTACTTTACTTTTCGCAACGCAAACGAGATATAAATATAATTTTATATTTTTATTCACAAGTAATAATAAAAAACTTTTATTCTCGTTTTTTTATAATAAAACATAATAGTAATAATAATAAGCTAAACTAAAATAAAATAAGTAGAAGAAGAAATGCGATGTACCTATTATAGAGCACAATATCGGGTCTCCATATCTTTTCGCATGGAATGCGAATTTTATTCAAGTTTCCGAAATGCGTTGAATTCCATGTGAGAAACTCATCGATCCATTCCTAACCCGAATAAACAAAACTATTTCGTTTTATATAACTTAGTCAATGTCTTTTTGTTTCGCGCGCGCACACACTTAGATCTAAATCTCTGTCGCAGTCGAAGAGAGAAAAAGAGATACACAATGCCATATACACATTAAAGTGATGCCAAAAAACTGCTGATTTTTAGGCTTTTAGTTACATTCGATAGTTTTTATAAAATATGATAAATTTATGCATTTTTGAAATTATAAATTCATATTTTCAATAGAAAGTAATTTTTAATTGAATTTTTGTTTCTTATATCCGTTTGTTTTAATCTCCAGTTATTTTTGAAAAGTTCCTGCGTTTTTAATCATAAAAATTTCTAAAGAAAAATTCGTAATTACGCGTAATTCACATTTGTTTTTTTTAAACATTCGCTATAAAATAAGTTAATAAAAAAGAGTACTAAAAAATTTTGTTTTTAATCGTGCAATTTATCTGTTATTTTTTGTGAGAGAAAAACTTACGATTCTATGGGTAATTGCAAGATGAAATAATAAATTACTTTTATTTATATTTATTTTTGATTCGTATAATTTATATGAACCGAACTTTGCTTTTAACAGACAAACTGTACATAAATCAAAACAAAAATAATTTGTTCCGTTGTCAACACATTTTTTTCAATCACATAGACTGCGATTCATAATAAACTCTTTGTGAAACCATTTATCATTTACACCGATTCTATCTATCAATATAGTCTACTACTGTATTTGTTATAAGTAGTAAAAAACAAACACCCACAGCTTCTTTAGGTTTTCAAGAGTTAAGATTTATTGTCTGTGTGCGGATATAATGTTTTGAATTTTTTAAATGAAATCACAACTAACCTGATCGAGCCATACATTAGTGGTCAATACTTGATTCTTTTCGTCCTAATAATAAATATCAGAGAAATAAACTTGTTATAAGAGTTTCAAAGAAGAAATTATTAAACTCATTTAAAGAATAAATTTATAAAATTATGCGGGCATTTCGTTCTATTTTTAATCTTTTTTACATCGCCCTTACATGACTTCGGCTAACATTTCAAAAGTTTATGCCCAATTCAATTAGTGTTTCAGATTTTTTTTCTATAACCAAACATCAACTTTGAAGCATCAGTATTATCATATGAATGATATTTGATTTGTGATTCGCTTTCTTACAAATAATAATAATAATAATAATACTAATCTTTCTACTCAAGCAAATGTATTTTCATCCTCCATTCCATTATTACCATTTATATGTTTATACATATTTATCTAGAAGCCCGATAGCCCTTTTTAGCTCTATGCTGATAAATATATATTCTAACAAATAGTAAATAATATAAAAAATAAAATCTAGCTTATTAACAGTAAACGAGAAGCATTGTTGTTGTTTCTCGGTAATATCGGACTTGAGTTTCATCGGATAAATGGTTTCGTTAGACAAGAAATAATATATCCACACAAGAAATGCAATTAATTAGATAAAATGCGTTTTGTGTATCACTCACTAAATCAAATATTTGCGTTAGAGTTATGCCCAATCGGATGACGACCGCATCGTTTGCATTCTTCACTGGTCTGATCGAGTTGTCATAAGTTCGCATTAAATAATCGACGAGACGCTTCTCGTCGTTTGTTTGCGAGGAATCCGTTTGTTTCGCCTCCTTTTGGCTCGTATGCGCTGGTTATAAAGAAATGCGAAATATATTAAAAGAAATAATTATATAAAAAATATCCAAATAATTTGGTCACATCTGTTGTTGGGTTTCAAAACAGTTTCAAAATTAAAGTATACGAGTGTAGAGAATATTACTATAATATTGATTTTTATATTTGAATATTCATGTTTAATAAGTTTACATTGCTTTAATATATTACCATTTCGGGGAATGTAAGCGTAAACATTAATTATTGTCTTTAATTACAGCAGTAGGCGTGCAATTGTAAATCAAATATTTAAATCGCATTTGCAATACTGTAACAATAAATAACAATTAACCGCAAGGGAAAACAACCGCTACAAACTAAATTCGTCTGATTTCAAATAATAGAGTTTTGCTAATTTATTAGCTCAGTTTAGAAGTTTTTTGAAATATCTGTCCATCTGTCTGCATACCGGCAGCTGAATTATAGTTGAATTAAACTTTGGTTTTGAATGAAACAATAATATTGAATTAAACATACTTATAACATAATCGAATAACAATGTTATCAATTATACATTTAATTGTAAGCGTAATGCTATTTTTGGGAATAAATTTATACATCAGTAATAGATTTTACTATCAATCTTGCTTACAATCTTTAATTATTATTAAACTGTTATTAAATGCTGCTCAAACGGAATTTTGTTTCCCCCAATTTGCTGTTTTTACCGGGAAATGTACTATTAATATGCACTTATTATTTTTACACAACGCATCATTCAGTTTATAAAAGATAGTGGAAATTTTGTAATTTAATGTTTAAACTATAATTAAATATTAACTGCAACACAAGAATGTCTATCATTGGTGTTCAATACGTTATATTAATTATTTTATTATATTCAAGAGAAAGTTTATCAAAAAGCTTAGATTTCGGTAACTACTAGTTAATGTAAAACTTTCTGCGCATAAATTAAAAACACTAATTAAGCAAATTTTGTTTTTTTAATGACATTTTGATGTCATAGACTCAACAAATCAATTGGAAGGATCTGGCGATATTGAAATAACGAGCTCAACTGCCAGCGAAATAAGCGACTCAACCACTGAAAAACTTGGGTTCATTGATAAACCAGTATTAAATGATAAGCCACTATCGAATATATCTTCGATAATAGAAAGTGATGACTCGTCATGCAGTAGATTCAAACCCGAACAGCTTCGAGAAAAGGTTTACTGTTTTTTGATAAATAGTTAAACTACTATGCATCAGATGACTGCATGCAGTAAAGAATATTTTAAGATGTAATAGAATACAAAACTATATCTCTTTTAAACTTTTTTCTAAAAAATTGATTTATACTGTATTTCTAAACCTCATAGATTATTGCATAGTGTTTTATTTCATAGACCGTATATTTCAGTGTTAAAATTTTTAAAAAAATATCAATCAAATAATTATTTCTTTTCAGGCACAATATATCATAGAAAAGTATATTCCGGCGCTTCTGAAACTAAAAAGGTTCAGCCGCGGCCTAATCACTAGTGTAACACTAGAGAATGGCAATCTAATTGTCAAAAGTGTCAAACTATTGGGACAACCGCTGTGCAGTCAATCAGACGACGGCGACAGGGTTTATGATTTTATGGTCGCATTCGAAGATCTAACTGGTTTCTATGACTGGAAAATCACTAACTTTTTTCGCTATAATTACGCCGAGAGCGCTATGATTACAGTAATACTTTTGTTCCCGAAAAAAAAAAAAATTTTTTTCCTAATTAATCATTTGTCTCTGTATTTCATTCTCTGACTAAATAATTATTTCTCTTGATATTTCACTGTTAAAGAAATTCATTTTTCAGATAAAGAAATTGGTTACACAATTAGTATTCAAAGAAAATAATAATGCGCTCGATTTGACAGATGTTAAAATCGGAGCTATCGATGGTCTTGACGTCAAAGTGAATATTCCCGAAGACATTCTCAGCAACCGTAATGTGATTAAAAACTTTATGGAGTATGTGGTCTCGCGAATCACGTCAATGATAGCGAACAGATCTAAGGACATGATTATTAGACACATGGAGAGTATTCTTAGTAATGACATCAAAGTTAAGTTAAACGAGAAAAATAATAATAATAATATTAATAAGACTTAATGCTAGATTTTTTTTTTGGTATTTATATGCAAATTTAATCTCTCGTCAGCTCATATGTAAATTGAATTTGTCTGATGTAAGGAAAAGCAACAAAAATTTATAATAATAATAGCTTTATTCAATTAAACTATTCAAATGCCAAATTAAATTAAAAGTGTTATTATTGCTCATTCCGTTATTTATGCGTGACTATTATGCCAAAATAATAATTGATTAAATAATAGTAATTTATTTTGACACTTTGATTGTGTTTCGCTAATGAAGCATATATTTTAATAGCATTGAATTTTCTGTTCATTTAATTTAATTTTAATTTGAGAATCACTTCTGACGAGAAAAAAAAAATTTTCGCACAGTAATTTTAACGTATTTCTAAAATGTTAAGAACTAATTAGTTATTTAATTGTAATTGCTTTCGATTATGTTTGATAAATTTGATTAAAATTTGTTATGAGCTAATCATATCAATGTTTATTTAATTTTATTAGTTTATGGAAGAAATAAAATTTTTAGTTAAAAACGTTCACGAAAAACACGATTCAATAACTTAGTAAAATGAAATAGTACTTTGAATGACATTAGGAATAAGCTTTTGATATCAAGATCTATCCATACACTCAGATTAAACGCTAAAAATTCCGCCATAAGTCAAGTTCTAGAGTCGAAAGTATTTTTCATTTCACTGGTCACCACTTAAAGAGAGCTTAAAGAGAAATTGATTCGCATTCTATCGGCTGGAAACGTTCAGATAATGTAATGTTAGGAGAAATTCTCTTCAGGTTAGTAGTAATGATTTTTTTTAGCTTAATTTGAGCATTGAATGATCATTTATAGCTTACTTCGATCAAACGTATTGCACTTTCTTTGTATATTTTGTGTATAAAATAGCATAGTTTTTATTTTTATGCTACATTTTTCAGTGATAAAAACAAAAATTGAGTTCTCGAGTTTACTACGACTGGTGCTGACAGGTCAACATTGAGTAAACTCTTTTTTTTACTTTTATCGGATTTGATAGTATGACTTGTTTTAGTCTATGTCCTAATATGACCAGTAGGGCTGAAGATTATGTTCGAATCATCATGTATGGAAAACTCGCAATAAATTAAATTAAATTGAAGTGGACTTTCGGTGTGGATAATGAAAAAATATCTTTTGAACACCAGAAGAGTTTAGGAGAAGCTTCGGTTATAGGCCTCGGTTTGGTAAGATTTTGGTCCGCCATTTACAAAAGAAAATATTGTTGATTTAGTTTTGGGGGCGGCTTTTGCTAATTCTATATCATAAGTTGACACTATTGATCCTTTATAAATTATAATTAACTTTCTTTACCTTAAACCTAACTATAAAACTAGAGAAACTAGAAACTAAATTAGAAACAATTTTTGAAAATAAATATAGTTTAATACAGAAAACTTTAATAATTCTTACCCAATTTGCAAGTACTGATCAACACTATAGCCGCTATAATTTTCGTATGCAAAAATATAATGACCCGTGTTTTTACTTTCATTTAAGTATATCACAAACGAAACTTCTTCGCCAGAAAATTAAAATTTTTCTTATTTATATAAAATAAAAGCTTTACTCCAAAATATATATTTAATTCAGTTTCAAGAGGTGTGACGCGTCACAAATTTTATGCACCACATTTGAAAATTTTTGAAAAACCATGTATATTCGGTTTTAATCCGACCTTAACGAAGAAATAAATACAATTGGCAAACATAATCAAAACATAATAATAAAAACCCGAATTTATTAGATAAAGCACACACAATCAATTGACTATCTCGATATACAACTATATTTGCACAGTTGGTGTACAGACTAACGCATTAACGCTGATGCAAACGGTTTCTTTTGAAAAGTATTAAGAATTGATTTGAATGTTTAGAGTGTGCGCCTCATATCACTAGTGAATTACTACCGAAGGCTTGAATGATGCTTTGAAAAAACAGTTTTTGTGTGTTTAAAAATAAATGCGAGAAGAAAAATATTTTTCCAAATGTGTCAAAACATTTTTTGACAAAGATATCATAATTAATCTGGAAGTTACATCAAAACGAATTACTTTCATTGCTCTAAATTTTCGAAATTATTAGTTGTTTTAACTTTCCTCAAAGCGCTTACTTATTAACTCAATTTTTTTTGCCTTTTATAGTACAATAGAGTTGTTAAGGGAAAAAGTCTATTGTTATTTTATTAATTAGCGCTAATTTCATTGTTTTAATTATACACTGAAAATAGCTAGTAATTAAAACTTTAGTTAAATATATTGGAAATTTTTCTGATATATCAGCGATACTAAACAATTATCTCATCTAAAGTTTTTAGTAGAATTTTATTCCTTTAGTTTTGCTAATTAAAATTTGTTGTGCTCAACATTTCGCATGAATGCTCATCAACTCACTACGATTTAATGGATTTCATAATCTCTGTCCGTCCGTCCGTCCATTCGAAAAATTCTTGAACTATAGCGAGAATAAAATGTTTTAAGCGCATATATATATAGTAATATAAATGTGAGGTTTAATTTATATGCTTAATTTCCTTTTTTAAATTTGATACACTTTGTTAATCTTGTAAAGAGAACATAAAATATTAGTAAATAAAATTTACTCTTTTTTGGTTTGTGCGATGAAATTTGTTTAGCTATTATGTTAATTAGTAATGATAACTAGTAGTTATAAATAAAATTGGGTTAATGAAGAGGTGTGCAGTGCAGGTCATTTAAAATTCAAATTTTAAATAAAAAAGTAGAATTCAATTTTTACTGTGATGTGCTTAAAATATACATTATGTATAATTAATTTAAATATAAGATACAGTATTGAGAGTCTGCTGGCATCTCATTCAAAATATCAAAATATAAAAAATTAACAGCACTGTACAATAAAGCTAAAATTTATAACCAAGTCTACAGCATATTCATGAGTAACGCTTTTAATTTGGGATCGCATATTATTAATTATTTAATTAATTTTAATTTTGAAATTTTAAATATTTTTCTTATCCTAATTTATCCTAATGACAATTTATTATTATTTATATTCGTTCTGATAAAATTAAATAGTGAACAGTTAATAAAATTCTAAAGTTTGCCAGATCTAATCTTAATTAGAATTAACCCAACACTGCCTCCGATTACTAAAAATTAAGATTTCAACAATCTCTTGTGGGCTCCTGAATGCTCTTCATTTATCACTCTATATCGTGGAACAGTTCTTGAAAAGTATTATTACAAATTATTGGTCGAAAGCTTTTATTTTGAGTTATTTATTGTATGTTTATTTTTTTATTTCCAAACTTTATTTTCTGTCAGCGAAATACGTATTGGGGAGTAAAGTCACAGTTTTGATAGAATACTCAAAGAGCATTAAGTTTTCATTGATCCGTTGCGTTAAGACATTAAATTTCTTACGTGTTTTACTCTTCAGAAGCACATCAAAACTTTCCTTAATATAATTGAAACGTTACGATTGCTAGTAAATCGACCTGTGTTTTTTTTCAATTAGTTAAATTATTGGATGTAAATTTAGACTTTCACAAGTGAGACACAACAACAATGCCTGCGAGAGGCACAACACAGCACTTAGGATAGCAAACGTTTAACTAATTTTAAGCACACAGAATTTAGTAGAAAAATGTAATTTTTATAAATTATTTATAGGTTTCTATCTTTAAAATCATCACATACATCGGTAAAATCCCAATGAAATTTTGAAAATTTTAGGATTCTCTAGTAATTTAATTTAAACAGTTGATCACACTATAAATAAAAATTATAAGCTATTGGAAGCTATTTATAAATAATAAGAAAGAATAATAAAGTAAAATTCAGTAAATAATGCAAATCAACAACGATTATAAGTTTTATTTTATCATTATTTACTTTTATAATTAATATTTTTCAATACAAAAAAAAATCACATTTACGATGCATTGTACGCAATCTCTCCGGTACCACAAATCTGATCAGCCATAGTACAGTCAAACGGTTTGAGTGTGGTCTTGTCCAGACAGACAGACACCTGAGCCAAAACCGGTGCGCCCGCAACCTTTTTAGACAGGCATACCAAACCAACCTTATGACCCAAACCAGCAGCGATAGCCGAATGAATTTTACTAGCAGTATAGGTGACGGTATTGGACGGTACAATACCCTCCGCGCTCAGCCACGTTGACAAGTGAATGGTGTCGAACACCGCCAGTGTATTATTAAAATAGTTGAGCTCGCCTTTTAGCAGCTCACTGTTCATTGCGCACGTGCCGTGTTTTGTCCACTCGTGCTCCCAAAACGAGTCTGAACTACTGCTGGTTAAACTCTTCCAATTGACCAGCAGTTCACTACGAATTGGCGCCAATTGGCTGACATTGAACATGCTCTCGTAACAACAGCTCTCCGGCCACGAGCCGTTGCTATACTCAGGCCACGCGCCGTGAATACCAAACTCGGCGGTGTGAGACACGCACGACGCGCTCAGGCAGTAACCCTGCGACCATTGGATCGCTAGCAGAATGTAGTCCATGTTATACGCCGTGGAGCAGGTCTGAGAGTCTGCGTTATATATAAATACTGTAAAAAGTACACTGAAAAACATTATTGCCTTCATTTTTTTCAATTAAATTTATTAGATTAAAAAACCAAAGTAAACAGAATTTAAACAGATAATTGGGTTGCATCGCATAAGCTTTATAATGCAGTTTATATATCAATATCTGTATCGCAGGTGTGGTCTTTTAATCGCTGTGTGAATTATGCGTTTTGTTAAGTTCTACGTAATATTCTAGATGTGCAATCTTTTTAGAATCGTTAGGCGATGATACCGCAACGCTAAGAGCGATTCAATTATAACCGGTTAGGGTTTATTGTATTATGTGCATTAACAGTCAACGTGACAAATTAATTGAAGTAGTTTCCTCTACAAAAAAAAATAGCTTTAACAGATATTAGAAAGTACATGCAATAATTTAACTAATTGTAAAATGATAGGCAGCTGATAACAAGATATCGAAACGTCTCAATTATATTAACAATAGTTTTTATATTTTAGTAACGTTTTTCTCCGAAAGAATAAAACAGTAAGGAAACTCAAAGAACATTTTCTATCAAAGAAAAACTTTTAAATCTCGTGTTTTTTGTAAACTGTTAAAAGTGTTTCAAATAATAAAAAATTTAGCTTTCAAAAATAGCACCAAAATAGTTTTTAATGGATTTTCTAGGATTTTTGATAAAAGTTTTTAAATTCAATTGAAATAAAACATTTTACCATTGAAATATAGGTAATAATATTTCAATAAATAGGCCAACAAAATGCCATTTTTTGTTTACATTTTGTAATCTTGTTTTACATAATCTTCAAAATAGACCATTAAAAGATTAACAAACAAAAAAACCGGTAATAAAAACTTTTCGTTTTATTTAGTATGTTGTTTTTGATTCAAATTTTGAAACCTTAAACACAGAGAATCAAATATAATCTAACGAACGGAGAAACTTTAACTGTGATTCTAAAAGAAATCGGACTAATAGTTTAGTAAATTATTTTTTTATACTTTTATAAAACATATTTTTCTGAGAACTTTTTCATGATAGCGTTGTTATAATAAATAAAAGAAACCATAATAATCAATAAATTAATTTAGTAGAACCACATTATTGTTAAAACAGTTGAGAGTTATATAGTCTATATAAAATCAATATCAGTTACTACTGTCTTCTATCTATGATTGCGCTCTGATTTTTTTGTTGGTGATTCCGGTTCTACAGATAATACGGAAGAATGCTTCAATAAAGCGTATTGTTATTTGTTTCCTAATTGTTTAGAGACCCGTTAACAGGATTGCAATCCGATTGAGATTACACTATCAAAGTGTGGCGTATATACGCACACCAAACTAGATCGACATCATTTTGCTTAAAGGCATTTTTTGCTTTAATTAATAAAACTTTTCGAACTTAGCCTAGTATTATACAACAAAATATACCAAATTAAAAACAAATTTGTTACATCATGAACCCTTAGGTAGATTTTCGCATTTTTAATAATTTTAATAATTTCGAATAATTTTTACCTGAGATCAAAATTCTATTACAGTAATAAATACTTTTGCAACACACCTAACATAATGTTTACGTTTACGAAACGCAATTATTTAGTTTCAAATTACCGTTACGGTGTTGTGGGTTTATTTCAAATAGATGTTGTGGGTGTGCTGACTCGTGTGTAGGCTCGATCACATTATACAGTCTGGAAGCACTAAAATAGGTAAATTGTCGAACTACTGTATATAAATCCGCGTTTTTAGAATATTTTTTAAACAAACCAGAATTTAGATTAACTGAGAAATATTTGAAATATTTTTTTTGTTGTAAAAGTAGTTAAACTATCATAACTAAAACTTTTCAATGGAAATAAAAGAAAATTTATCTGTAGAAATGAGTTATTCTTATGCAAATTTTAGAATAAAGAATATTCTATTCTGTTTAAGGAAGCCAATGAACAGAATTTTACAATATTTTACCATCGAAGTAACAACATTTATCCTTTCCTTTTGTTTTAATCAAAATCCTATAATAAATATAGTTTTTTTGTATTTAAAAATATTTAGAATTCTATTCATAATTCAAAATTAAATACAATACAAATTAAATAATAAAGAAAATGATTCTAAGTTTTTTACACATAAAGCAAATAATTTAAGGTTAACTTTGTTAGAATAAAGAAAGGCTTGGGGATTTGATACATTTATTAACCGCTATTGTAATATATAACTTGAGTTTAATTTAAACTTGTAAAGTATCAAAGATTCAAAATTCAATGTTTAAATCCTGTAATTTAGATTTTTAAAGAATTAGAATAAAAATGCATAAAAGTTTTGAGCAAAAAAATTCTGTATAATGTAATAGAAAATTTGATAGTCTCTAAATGCCAGTACAGTATGTGTGCAAAGCTACGTGTTGTGGTAGACATTGACTAAATAAGTTTTTCTCACTTTTATTAGACAGAGACAGAAATGTAGCAAAACTTATTCTTTAATTTTAAAAAGACATAGAACTACTTTACATTCAACAAATTGAACTTATTCTCAATTTTCGTTATTGTTTTCGGCATTAGTCTGCTTCCAGTATAATCATGTTTCACTATTTTTTTTATTGTAATAATTTTGTTCAGTTCGAATCCTTCATTTCAGAGAAACTAAGAGTTATTTTATACTATATTTAAAATTTAGATTTGAAACATAACAAATTCAAAAAAAACTTACAGTAAGCTCTATTTAAGTGTTACACTCAGTCAGTTCTTGTATTAAATATTATGCTACAGTATATTTACAGTATATTAAACGCATTGAAAATTTATTGAAATGAGCAATAAATATTCAGAAAAATTCAGTTTAACCGTTAATAATGTAATTCTAACTTGTGTTTCGCGAATTACCAAGAAAACTATTTATTTTTGCTGCAAAGAATTCTGATTAGAAAATATTTGAAATTTCAGCGCACGTGCCGTTAAATGTTTCGACAAATTTAATTAAAAGTTTGAAGCTCTAACTAATTGTTTCTGTTCATACTATGAAATGAGAGCAAACGAATTTTAATTTAATTTATATTGCGATTTTTGCGATCATTAAACTTAAAAAAATTTATTTCTTTTTTTTAATTATTTACTATTATCATCTAAAAAAATAATATTAAAATTACCCATATATATACACACACACACATTGCGGGATATAAAGCCATCATTTAATTGCTATGATTATTGAAATTTACTATAAATTCGTATGCTATAAGCTTTGAGCCATTACTGAACAAATTTTATTATATTTATTGAATTAATACATTGTTTTCTCTAGAATTAGAATAATGTTGCTAAACGGTTATTTTGCAGTTTTATTAACCCTATCTTTGCTGCAAATAATACTAAGCGATGATGATCTAAACTCAGCTCCTGCTGATTGGTGTAAAGATAATAACTGTAATGAACCATTAACTGGTCCACTCGCAGATGAAATCGATTGGTGGAAACAATTGCTCACTAAAGTGGATTATGCATTGATGCAATTGGAAAATGTTATAAGTCAGGTATTTTTTGATTATCGAAAATCGATTGTTCGATTGTGTCATATCGAGTGACTAATTATTGTTGAGTTAAAATAAAGCGTAATAAAGTTTATTAGTTTTTTTAAAACATTTTCTTAAGGACAAGGAAAGCAGTAAACAAGAATTGGATGAGTTCGAAGAAGTTAACAACTCAGCAGAAACTGTTGTTTAATATAACTATTTTACACTTTTGTATCTATCAAAATATGCCACCATAAGTACGAGATAATTTTTAAAAAAATTCGTATTACTATAGAACCAAGTTAATAAAACAATCAATCAAATTTATTCTATTGTTGTAATTCTTTATTGAATTCTATAGGTTTGATAAAAATAATTTATTTATTCAGTTCTTGCTTAAATTTGGAGAAAATCGATGTCAACTCATTATTTTATTAAACGAAAAGTTTCTAATCAGGAAAAATTTAAAGATATTAATGATTTTAAATCCGCTTTTAAAGTTACACGGAGAGTCTTTTCCCAGATTTGAGCTCCTCTCATAGTTACACAGAGGGGGGCTATCCCAGGGTTGACCCCCCAAGAAAATCGGGGTTTTCAAAAATTGTCGTTTAAATCCGTTGAGATTTGACCCCCCAAGAATTTTGAGAATTTTTTGTGAGAGGCCCCCTATAGGTTTGGAGTTTGTGTAACTATGGCTCCTCTAGAAAAATTGGATTTGAAAAATTGTCGTTTAATCCGATTAGTTTTTGAGAGCCCTATAATTTTGTGCCAAATTGAGAATAAATTGTCACTTAAACCCGATGAGAATTCACCCTCCGATAAGAATTTTGAGATTTTATATATTAGACCTCCATTGAAGTGTAACTGTGGACAGGAGTGTAATTATGGTTTAACTATCCCATCCATAAATTGTTACAGTAAAATGATCATTATTTTATTGTTGACCATTACCACCTAATCTACTAGAAGTGTACATTTTTAGGTTTATGTTAGAACAAGACGTTATTATTATTAAATGCTAACAATTATGCATCCAAGAAAACACTGAGGCGAATTTTTTGTTTGATAAAATTAATCTATATTTTGTTAATACAATATGTTCATCAATTATTTAAAATTAAACTTTTACTGCGCATCGCTTACTGTATAGCATTATATAATTCTATAAAAAATATTTCAATAATTAAATTTATAGAATTAGCATTATTATTATTATCAATTAAAAAAAATAACCAACATGTACATTACTTTTACATTACATTATTTACACTAACACATACTTTTCTACTTATTTCATAATCAATAGCTCACTAGTTATTATGGTTAGATAAAATGTAGATTTTAATTTATAACGACCGCAAGTTTCCTAATACTGTAGAATAGTTTCAGTCTTTTCATAACTGACAGCATTAAAACTTATCGATTACATAATTAACGTAAGAATTATCTGAAACTTTGTACATATAGGGGATTTACTTGTCTAACTTACGAGCTCGCTCTTAATAATATAGAATCAGTATTAACTGCGTTCATAAACTTAAAAATACAAAAATAGAAAAATTGTCAGTTCTGAGCGAATTGTGTGTATTTTGTTTTGTGCTTAAAATAAAGATAGGATTTTAATTTTCTAAAAATACCACTAAACTTAATAAAATTAGAAAACAACAAATATAGATTAGTGTTCTAATCAAACTAATATACAGATAATCGTTAACAGTAATGGGTTGACCGCCCAGTAGGAGGAATCGAACCTCTCCCACGCTAATGGGCTACAGGTTTGAAGCCTGCACTCCGGACCACCGAGAGTTCAACTGGGCGTTAATTACTTGAACTGTTTTGCTTTATATACCATTGTAAACGTGACGCTAATTGTGTTACAGTTTGTATCACGCATTTATGCAAATTTTTAGTGAAACAATTGATTTTGAGTCGATGTAAACGAAACACTTATATTAATCAAATTTTTGTTATCATTTTTGTTTGTTTAATTTAATTAATAATTCAGTTTATTTGCATTTTTTCTCATTAAATTCATAATAATGTTTATTAAAAAGAAAATGTTTGAAATAAAATATAAAAATAGTCTAAGTTATAAACTCTTTGGAAATAAAATGTCAAAAATGTTATTTATGCGAGAGTTTTACGTCTACTGTTAGCCATTAAAAATGATAACGCGATAAATGTATAGAAAGTTTCTCTACTAACAAAAACCAGTTACGAATAGCTGTTAATTATCAAAAAACCGTTTTGCGCGAGAAAACAAAATCAGAAACAACAAAAAAAACTCTAAGGATAAAAATGAAAAGCTATTCAAACGATCAATTGATAGAAAATTTATTGGTAACAATCTTATACACTATAAAAGAACTGAATTGTCGTCATATCTTTTCTTATTTTTTTTATATCACATGCTGTATTGTACACTCAAACGCGATATCAACCGTCAGTTTAAATTAACTCTCGATAACGAAAATGTACGCGCACTCAAAGCGCGCAATTTCGATACTTTTCCGTAACACAGTCGCCAATGCTGTAGTTAAAAAACTGGTGGTTAAAAAGTACCAAAACTCAACTGTTCAATAAACGCATTAAAAACAACAGTCTACACGTACTTTCTTCTGACGCCATTCCCTAACACAGACCGATAA
>JAQIVF010001050.1:0-16013 GCA_034698365.1 Steganacarus magnus
AAGTAATTCAATCAATACATCACTACATCAGTAAATCAGTAAATCAGTACATCACTACCAAACAAGCAATTGTATGAATTCTCAAAACTAATTATTTCCATATTCAATAAAAGTCTTGTATAATTTAGTTTTATTACTCGTTTTAAATTAATTTATTATATTCAGGTGAAAATTTTTGTTACACAAATTTACAGTTATTTTAAAATTATAAATTAACATTAGTAAACCATTTTTAGGAAATGAAAACAAAATCCTATTTATTAGCAAATATTGGTTCAATAAGTTTAGTATCCAAAACTGGATTTATTGTTTTAAGTGACACTTGTGAATAATAAGAAATTAAGCTCAATAATGACGGATGCATACCCTGTTGCAAAAGTCCAAAACCACGTTCAGTTTTAAATATTAATAAGTGATGAACAAAGTGATGTAACGAAACGGCGAGCATATATTCTCCTTTTTGTAGACTGCTTTCTCGTATTAAAAAAGTACCGTCAGGTTTACCTCTAAGCAAATAATCGGCTGTGTTTCGGTCGCAGTTGTATATAAACCATTCTGATGGATACTGAATGCAATTTGTGTTATAATCTTGATTGACTTTAGTTTGTACATCAACGCTATAATTTGTTACGTATTCTTCAATCACTATATCCGGTATAATAAACTTGTTTTTACTGTATTGCTTAGCTTGACAGCAACCCATTTGCAGACACCTTCTCGTAACACAATTAACTTCAGATTGAATGTTAGCCCGCAATCTTTATACTCACCTCAATTTGTGACGAAAACTGTGTTAATAATTTAAATGAGAATATTTGTTTATAATTTATGTTATTTGACTGAACTAATTAAACTATGAAATAAATTTTCTTGCGAACTGTATTTTTATTAAAAGTAGCCCTAAATGGAAATGATTTAAAGATTAACATTATTATCTGTTATGTAAGCATTTACGTAATCAATTGAACATTTGTTTATTTTACAGTGTAATTGAGCACTAATTTTGTATATGTTTCTGATAAATTAATTCATAATTAGAATTTCAAATATTTGCTTCATTTCTTTCATTATTTAATGTTCGTTATTTTGTTCATTATTTAATATCATTGATAAGTTTTAAGTTAAGATCAAATTTAAAAATAAACTTTATATAAAGCCAAAATTATTCACTAAAGTTTTTAAATTAATATAAGTTAATTTTAACATCATTAAAAATTGTTAATTTTTTTCTTAAAAAATGCTATAACTTCATTTAACAGTAAACTTACACTACTAGTTTAATATAGTGTCCGTATTCTCAATTTTCAATATTTATCATAGTAAGGTGTAGAAGAATTTTAAAATTTTAGTATTATGAAAATTCGTTAAGGGTCTTATACATGTATATTTAATGGCAATAAAATTATGGTAATCTAAGCTTTATGTTACTGCTTAATAATAAATAAAATCTGAACTTGTGATTGACCTTAAGTTAGCAAACTCCCTAACTTTGAACTTTAAGCTCTAAGACAATAAAATAGAAACTTCAGATAATGTTACCAAATCTTATAAATAACCTACAAATGCAAATAATTTAATAATTTTCATTTATTGAAATTAAAATTTTTGAATTAATATAAGATTAATAAGATTAATAGATTAATCTTTTCTGTTTATTAAAAAAAATTAACAAAATACCCATTAAAACTTTTTAAAATATTTTATTTTCAATATTTTATATTAAATCTCACTTAAAAGAGGAAATCTGCTAATTTTAAATGTTAAGTGCAATTTTTGTTTTTAAAAAATATTTACGTAATGTGGAATATCTACGCTTATCTTCACTTACATTAATAATGCTACTATTAATATAAGGTTATACTGTTTAATATTATCAGTAAAAGTAATACTACTAACTTTAACTCTAACTAACTCTTAAATACGTGAATAATTGCAATAATACTTGTATGAGATACGGCTCATAGTTCTCAAGTTCATATCATTTGATAATACTTGAAGGATATTATTATCTTAATAAAAGTTTGAAAATATGAGCGTAATATAATAAAAAACTTATGATACATTCATTTTTGTGTTTAATATATATTTAAACAGTTGCCTGCAATTGTAGACGTATTTCTGAATTTATGCATTATCAGCTAACAATAGATAGGAGTAAATCAGCTTACATTGCATTTGTTTTAATTCAACAGTAGAAATATTTCAATTAATAAAATGGTTAATCAAAGGAAAAGTTGTTTTCTTTGTCTTAAATATTTTATCATAGCGTTTACTTTGATTCAATTGATTGGTAGCATTTTTATATGTTTTCAATTGGATGAGTATTGCAAAAATATTAAATTTGAATTTATTGAACCGGAAAACGAAAATGCTGTCCGAAATTCAGTCATTACTACACTGTTTATAGTGGACATATTCACTATAATTGGATTGTTTGGTGCGATCAAAGAAAATTATTGCCTATCAATGACATATGGAATTTTTATGACTGTGGACGCTATCACTACAATCGGCATCTCTTTTCGAGTTCCGAGCTATACGTTTGCCAGTGTTTTGACCATTATTATTGTCATCATTTCCTACACCTTTGCACATCGAATCCGATGCTACCAATTAAGCCAACGGAACAATATGACACTCGGTGGTCCTCATCAGGTTATTATAGACACACCTAAAGATTTAACGGCGCATACTTTCGCTAATATGCCTGACCCGCCGCCACCCTATTCTCAGTTTAAATAGTATTCCCAATCATATACTGTAATTGTTCTTAAATTAAAATTAATCCAGTCATTCAACTTTGTATTTAATACTGCAATTAATGTCTGATATTTTAAATATAATAAATTTAAACAGTAAAATTTAATTATTGAATTTTGGTTTCTTGTAGAATATTTAAATAATTTAAAGTTTTATAAAATGTGAACCAAAAATATGAAAATATAATATTGTAATATAATAAAACAAAATTATTAAAAAAAATTTAGTTATCGTTACTTCATTTCAAACAATTATTTGCTTATTAACTGTGACATGATATTTATATAAATTATTAGAAAAATAAATTCAATAGTAAATAATACACATTACAAATTGTGTGTAGAATGACAAAACAAAACTTTAGTTACTTACTAATTATTTCGATATCCGAGTGTTATTCATATCAAAATATTTATGCAAAATAAATAAATATAATATAATTCTTAGTTCTATTAATTAATAATTTATGTTAGAGATACTAATAAGTCTTATATTTAGAAAAGAACAGCAAAATAGTTTAATGTGTAAACCATTGCTGCAATGGTGCAAACTAAGTAAATAGTAAAATAAATTAGTTATAATTCAATATCGAGCGAAAAATATACCTTATTAAATAATCAGTATGATTATGTTGATAATAAATTTATTTGAATATGAAAAATTATTCTTATTAAACGGAATAATGAATAATATTATTTGAAACAACAGCTCCTGTTTTTATTTATTTATAGATTTCTTCATTTCTGTTTCAAATTTCTATTTAATTTCCGAAAATTTTTTGTAATTATATGAGTTAATCTTAAAGCAATTTTAATATTTCACTAATTCATTCACAAAATAAAATATGTCTGATCTAATAAAATTTATAATTAACTTTCAATATTCATACTGTAATAGTATTACTTAATATCACTTTGCATAATATAAATCAATAAAAAAGTTATTGTTCATTCTATAAATAAAATGTTTTCAATTTTAAAAAAATAACTGCACGAAATAGTTTAATTTCTGCTTTATATTTTAAAGTTCAAACAAGAAGAAACATTAATATCGTGCTATCATTCGATTTATCTTTATTATCTACACTATTAATTATTGCAACATATTTAATAAATTTTTCTCCATAAATATGGTAGAGCTTGTACTGACCCACGCACATAAGCGTACAGGAGACAGACAGAACTAACTACATAGTCAAATCCGTGAGCTAACTAAAAATTTACTTGTTTAAAATAGATTATTAAAATAAAAATTTTAAATTTTATAAAAGTTTATAGCGATCGAGAGAGAATTGGAGGATAAATAGAACACCTATGCAACGAATATTAAGTTTTTATTCTAATTTTAATTAATTTAGTATTTTAATAGGAAATCATGAGTTTATTTTTTTAACCTCGAAAATACTATAATTTTATATAGATTTTAGTTGAGATTTATAGCATAATAAATAGTGTATCATATCCTTCGGAAATGAATATCCTGGAAAAGAGACAAAGATGACGCTCAGCGCTCTGACTGTTTTGCCATATATGACATGACAATCACATCAATTATTGCTGTATTTTAGATAAAATGGTTTTAGTAAAGTTTTGTTTCTAGTATTTTCCAGTATTCTATAAGGAAGAAAATATATTCCAAAAATGGGTAACAGTTCGAGTAGAAAAACATTATTTGGCAAAGATTTTGATAAATTTGAGAAAAGAGTTCGTGAAGATTCCGATTATGTTACATTAGTTCGTGTGGTTCCAAATCAAAATCCAAATGGGAATCAAAATCTAAGTCCACCGCGTATGTCAACGTTTCCTGAATTGCGTCCCACGTCTAGTCTGCCACTGAGACCGAAGTCATTAAAAGTGCCGAATGTCTACAGTGATTTAAGAGAGTATCTGAGACCAAAGTCGAGTATGATTATTTCAAGTCAAGAAAACGAAAGCAACGCTGAATTAGAAGATATTGCTCTGGAATATTCAAATAACGAACGTTCGCGACCGATCTCTTTCTCTAATCACTGCTCTTCGCGCTGTGTTTGCAATGATTGTCGTTTGACTCGCTTTCATTTGCTTAATTGGCTTTTACCGAATTGCACGCGTACTAACGCTGAACGTCTTTTGGTTGGAAGACCTGAAGGCACTTTTCTTATTAGGTAAGTATCAGTGTTAAATTTCTTTTTTATTGTTTTATTCTTATAATATCAGTTATAACTTTATTTAAAAATGTTAGGAAAAGTGAGAAATTTCCAGGTCAGTACACCTTGTCGTTTGTGTGCGGCGGATCTATCAGACATTGTTTGGTGCTTCGTTCTGTCTATGGTATGCCAAGTATTTTCACATTAATGCGCTATAGATTTATATTTGTTTAATGTTAAAAACTCTAAATTTTTGTGTTTAATGGAAAGTTAAATTTAAAAATATATATATTTCACTAATTGAACAGGATTTGGCCTCAAAGAGCCATACAAATATTCAACTTTACAGCAATTTGTTTTGCACTATTCGAGTGCTTCTCTTTCGGAATTTAATTGGAAGCTTAACACAACATTAAAATATCCAGTATTTGGATAATTAATATTTGGTATAAGTTAATAATAAATTGTGAATACGCTTAATTCAGTACATTTACGCATTTCTACTTATAGAACATACACGTTGGGCGGAAATGTGCCATCAATGTGACATTTCCTATTAATTTATGGTAAATGATGAGTAGTTCATTAATCATCAAATATAATGCTTGATCTATTTTGATGTCAACATTTAATATTATTTTTACTCCTTATACGTATTTATATTTTTGTTAATATAAAAGTTATTTTTATTCTAAGTTGTGTTAATATTTTATTAATTTAATTATAAATATGTTTGTAATCTTTGATTATCAGTGTCTACGAACACTTAATAACTTTAATTTATAAATATTTATTATTTATAATCATGTTTATAACCTTATAACGAAATATTTTTTTGTCTTTATAATAAATTGTTCAAACTTTAAAATTAAAATTAAATCAATTTAAAATTTTAGCATTTGTAAACTTTTCCTAAACTTTTCACTTTTCATTGAAATAATACCTTAAGATTTACCTTATACCTTATATTTTTATACCTTATACTTAAACTAAAATAAGGAGATAAATAAAGTTATTTGTAACCTTTAAGAGTTAAAAAAATATTTAAATATAGATTTTGATATTAGATTATAAATAATAACTTTTTAAATGTCGAGAGTTTCTGTGTTTTAACTGTTAACGCATTTAGTGTATGTACTCTTTTTTATAGTTTAATGTCCGTTTTTACTTTTGTCATACAATAAATGATTTAAATAGCAATAAACAATCTAATAAATAGATCTACGCTTAATCAATAAAATATAATACTATAGTTTAAGGTATAATCTTACAAAATAAACTTCTATTCGATCATAAATTGTTTTTTTTCGATCTCGAGTCTAATGTGTAATAACTTTCTATTTTATTAAATATATTCATAAAAGAATTGATTCTTATTTCGCATACAAAAATATATACAATAACAAATAGATCATAATATATATTCATTACATTAAAAAAGCGTGCAATAATTCACTCATTCCACCACGAAAGTAGTCCTAATCCTGATTCGCTTATTGTTCCCTTAATTAAAAAAAATCATACATTGAAAAATACAACAAATGTACTTAAAATATTATACAATTATGAGATATGGAACTTTTCGGTTCGCTTCGGTAACAATATTGTGTTCGCTGTGAGCACCAGTTGGTCCCGGAGGTGATGTGTCCACAAATTGTTCCTCTTTTACTTTAAACCGAATAGTTTCTCCGACGTCCATAAATAAGTCATGTTTGGCTTCCTCTGCTTCATATTCCCAAACCCATAACTGCTCTTTTTCGTGGCTATCAAACACATGTCAAAATTTCAAAAATTTTGTTGTAAAATTACTCACAATTTTGATGGTTCGGCGAGACATTGAGGAGGAATAATAATATCATCGAAAAAACCAAGCGATACCCGAACGCCATCTCGAGAACACGAACGGATTTTGCCGACAAGTACTTCATTGATAAATGGACGAAACACCACAAAACGAAAATTAACTGTACATTTAAAAATTAAATATATATAAGTTATGGATCGATGTTACATAGGATTTGCGCTGTAATACTAATACTAATACTGTATACGGTACCCAAAGTATGCGTTGATCCGTCGCTATGAAATATAAATGAATCGCCCATTCGAGTGATGTCAAACAGACATATACAAAGACCCGTGTTTATAATCACCTGATATTCAATATAAACTTAAGTTATATACGAATTTTACTTACAAAAATTTAAGTGAATACCCGATTGGCTAATTTGCGGTTTAATTCGTCTGAAATCGCTTCAATTTGCGGAATATTGAATAAGTGCGGAGCAATACGTACCGTATCCTTAAATTCAGCCAAAACATACATCTCTAAGAGTTGATAATTTATCAAATACTTAATTGACCATCAAATACATAATTATTTAAATTGTATAAACAAAAACACGTGTTCTCGTAGTTTTGACGTATATTTTGCGTTTTATCGCACGTAAATATTCAACAATATTTCTAACAGTATTGTACTCAATCATACATTTACTTATATTATTGTTTACATTCTTAGATGTTAATAGAAAGCTTACGAATAATTATAACTACAATAAATTTCTGATACTTTTAGTATCAGTTTTAGTCTATCATCCTTTTCTGATACTTAATTATGAATAATTTTCTGAAACCTTTATTATCCCAATATTGTAATCAAACTTTTAAAATATCAGTTCGCAATTTCCAAAAGAGAAGATTTATACGTCGTTTCGGTTATGTTCCGAAATATCACTCGAAAGGTGATGAATATTTTTATTAAAATAAGTTTATAATGATCGATATAACAATAATTAAAATACCAGGTCTATTGCCGCGAGTGAAGGGAGATATCGGACCATTACAGACAATACCATACGAGAAAATACCGGACGAATGGCGGCCTAAACAGGCGTTATTCGGGCAAAACGATTACATCGATTTATTAGGTGATGGCAGTGTACATCCATCGCGTATTATCACTAATGTTCCGCTTTGGTTGAGAGGCTTTCGTGGCAATGAACTGCAAATGTTACAGAGGTTTATACACATTTTATTGCAAAAAAACACTTCGTTTTTGGATAATGTTTTGCCCGAAATACTGTTAAACCTTTTTTTTCAATTAGAAAGAGACTGGCATATCGTTACTGGAAATGGTTAAGACCTCATAAATGGTTCGAATTAAATAGAAGAATTGATTATTTATACAAATTTCTCAACTATAAATCTGCGCCACCAAAGCCGAGATATCCGGGGAGACGGTATTGGTAACGCATCATCCTTTATAATCAATATTAATAAAAACTTATAAAACAGAGATAATTATTCTTTACTTTAAAATGCCATAACTCTGACTACTTTTCGTGAAATGTTGACAAAATATCTACGAAATAAAAAATTTAAACTGTAACAGATTATCGCATATCTGTATGAATAGAATGAATAAATGTTAAAACAATTATAACAGAATTTAAAAAATATTTATTAAATATACGGTACATTTAATTAAACAAAATTTTCAATTTAATACTTTTCGAAAAATTTTAAATGTTTCAACTATTATTATTATTATTTTCGGAAATATGTTGATTATTATTATCAATTAATTGTTGTTGTTGTTTGGGTTCGAGGAAAACTCTCTTCATAACCAATGTTTTGCTCGTTTTGCCCAAATAATGCAAACTTTTATTGGACTTAATGGTATCGCTATTGAGTTCGCTATCAATCGCTTGATTGCTATTTACTTTGATTGTCTTATCCTTTTCCTCGAATATAACATTAGTGCCCAAAACATGCTCATACTGTCCGCTGAAGAATGTATTGCTTCCGATTTGTAGTATCGGTTGTTCGCCATCTAAACCAAAAAACCTCACACTCGAGTAATTATCTTTGAGTAACTGTGGATCAATGATACCAGAAAACTGTACGTAAACGCACTCCTCGTCTGCACTACATTTATCTCGTTTCGACGCACACATCACTATTAATATCTATTATTTGCCAATTAGTTTATATTAATAACCTCATTATAATGGTTATAACACGTGGTTCAGTGCAAATTTTACAAAATAGTCAAATAAAGTATGTGTATTGCAAACAACCCGTTACACAATAAATAAAAATGCGCTCTAAGCCATATGATTATACGTTACGGGGGTGTAGCTCAGATGGTAGAGCGCTCGCTTAGCATGCGAGAGGTACCGGGATCGATACCCGGCACCTCCACAAACTTTTATTTACATTTAGCAAAACTATTTTGGAAAATGCAGCCCTTATAAACTTTATAAACAAACAGCTTTCGAATTTGACAGCATAGCACTTAAACTGCACGAATTTAAATTAAACTATAAATCTTGTTTGAAGACAACAATTTCATGCTAATCAAGTGTAGCTTTAAGTACAGAATTTATTTAGTTATACAATATGTAATTTTCAGTATTGTTTCGATATTTTTATATATTTATAAATCGTGATAGAATTTTATTGAATCTTGAATTAGAGTAATTTATCATAGCATATAATTTACTACGAGAAAAAAGTTGTAGTTAATAACGTCGCTTTTAATTTTAAAAATTTTTTAGAACACATATTACATAAACAAATTTTTTCGGCATACCCTTTGCCCACATGAGGACCGCAATGAATTTTTAAAGTTTTGGTCACACCCGCATTACCACTAGGGGGCGCTGTGGCAGCCATTTTTGTAAATCGAACCCCTATTATACCATAAAGGAGGGGTCGGGCGAAAAAGTTACTACTATACAAAATGTAGCCTCTGATAATACTACGGAGTTGAGTCCTCATTATGGAGTTGAGTATCATCTCATCCTATTATTGTTGCGCGATATGATTACGTTCCACGCGTTGGTGCTTCGCTAGTCATTTTAATAATTGTTGACAATAATTTGAATTAATTTATTTCAACTAATGACACGTGAATATAAAATTATTTTTAGTTTCATTAAATATGTCTTTTGTTAATAAATTTGCAAAAAAAAACTGTGTGAGTCACAGATAGGACGTGAAAGAAAATATACTTTAATTATATGTAATTTTATTGAAAACTTGAATAAATAATTTAAAACAATTGTTTAATTATTGCTTTTATAATGAAACTTATGTACGTAAATGTTAAATAATGTACATTGTAATAACAAGCATATGTCAAGTTTATTTATGACAGGTAATCAAGCAATAGAAAGATGTTTGCTGTTTTGTTAGTTTATTGTTTATTAGATCAATTATTTATTACTGTTTTGTCAAATATTCTTTTTAAACAATATTTATTTGAGATTTTAAAATACAATTATATTTTATAAAATTTAAAATGCCTTAACGTTTAATTGATTTGACGAACTTCACACTACACACCACTAACCGATAACTCTAGTAAGTAAAACAAATTGTTATTTATATAATTAATAAAAATCAATACTGCGTTAGTAATGCGTGACAGATGTCACTGTTGTGATTGCAAGCAAACAGTAGCAGAAATTGAAATGACATTAATCTAACGATTCCTCCATTTATCCACTGTTTATCACTCAAAATAAGTACTTAAATAAGTTTTTGTTTTGATAATAACGATAATAAATATTAATGTAACACAAACATCGTATCTATTTTCAAATTATATAAATAAATAAATATTTTTCTTATTTGCATAAAAATGTATTTTATTAATAAAATGAGGAGAATATTGAGGGATAATGCGGACAGAAATGCATTCAACACTAAACAAATGCATTCATTATTATAATTATGGGTTTATTTGATTTGCAATACATTTTCGGTAATTATCATTATTATAATAATATGTCAACACAAACCAAATTTGATTAACATTTAGATAAGTGTAAAGTTTGCGCAAACAATGCCAGGACTAATCATATTTGGTCGTCGATGGTCTGTGGGATCAGACGATCTTGTAGTGCCAGCAGCCATACTATTCATCATTCATTTTATTTGGTAATTATCAGCAATGATTGATGTATACCTATATTTATATATTTGTTTGATTCATCTGCAGGTTAATTGTTTTGGCGATAGTGTTGATTGTTGTCGACTATCGAGTGGCAGAATGTATGAGTGATCTTCACGAACACACGTTAGGATTTGTAATTATATTGATTGGATGCGTTGTCACCGAAGCGTTCATATCATGCATTAGTATGAAAGGATCGATTCTGAATGGACAGCCAAGAACTCATATGAGATATCTGTTATACGTGAGACTCGGTATGTGATACTGATTGCACCACACATCACATATGATCGATGATTGAATGTCATTTCTTCTATTATTAGGAATCCTGTTGATAGAAATTTTATGGCTGATCGTTGGATCCATACGTATAAGCAAACACTACCAGACATGTCCATCAGGATTAGCGACCGATGCTCTCGTAGGCGTAACGATATGTAATTGGTGTGTTGTCGCCAGTGTTTTAATTACAATTTGGTGCACATTCGACGCAGCGGGACGTTCTTGGGTTAAGATGACTGTTTATCAGAATAGCTTAAGAGATGCACATTCCAAATATAGGTACAAACGCTCCGGAAATGGTCAGCGAAATTGGAGACACCGGTATAAACTATTTTACATTAACTAACAAATTAATAAAATTAACAATTATCTGAATGTAATGTATATGATTGCACGTTAAACGTATTTTAAGGGCAAATCAGCTTTTCTTATGTTTGTTTTAGGTGTCTTAATATGTATTTGTATTATTGCATTCGTTAATGGGACACAACCTTTGCATTATTCGGTTTAATAGCATTTGTTTTGTTTTATTTTACTTTGTTGCGAGTATTTTGTGAAAGGCATGTAAATCTTAAATTTATTATTAAGCAAATATTAAATTTTAACGATATCTAGAAAAGCAGTTCGCGAATATCAAAATAGTTGGGATCGAAGATGCCGTTTACTATTTTGCTGCGTTGGACGTTCTGATCGCCAACAAGTATGTAATAACTAAAATGTTGCTAATAATCAGTATCTATGGTTCTGTTAAACATTTCTATATTTGTATTATTTTTTATTAGAATTCGTTTACAGAAATCGCTAAATTATTATCCGAGTTCTTCCGTGACCTCGATATTGTGCCTTCAGATGTTGTCGCTGGACTTATTTTGCTCAGAAAATATCAAAAAACTCAAAGAAATATTATAGTAAACAAACGAACACACGATACTTTCCAGTTCCTTTCAGGTGTAGCCGTTACATCAAATACTAAATTCCTAGACGTAAATCACCCAATCGTTGCTGAAGAGATTAAAACTTTAGTGCATTTTTTACATTACGCGTTAGCAGTGTATGGATGGCCTGTTTTTATGATGATGAACAGCGCCACAGGCTGTTGCCAATTGTTTCCCAATTTAAGGTGTTGTCCACAAAATCCTTTATGTTTACTTAACTGTTGCGGAAATCACGCAAATACCTCTGACGACAATATATCAGCTTCTGATGACAACTGTTGTCGATGCAATTACGCCGCATTAAAGAATATATGTCGAACACACAATTACAAAATGATTTACGCAACATATCACGTGGCGATCGGTGAGCCGCCATTCTTTGTGGCACTCGATTTCGACAAGAAGTCTATTATAATTAGCGTTCGCGGGACTTTATCGCTTCATGACGTAATCATTAATTAACGTTAATTTAAAAGTTATTCTAACTTATTATTTTTAGGTAATCACTGATTTGAATGCTGAAGGAGAACTATTGCCTACAAATCCATTACATGACGACTGGTTGGGACACAAAGGAATGGTTGAGGCAGCTGTTTATATAAGGAACAAATTGAAATCCGATAATATATTAAAACGAGCTTTTGATTATTGTCCAGAAATCGGAACTCAAAATTATAGTATCATATTAGTTGGCCATTCATTAGGAGCTGGAACTGCAGCTATTCTCGCAATTTTGCTTAAAGAAGAATATCCAGATCTTATATGCTTTGCGTTTGCTCCGCCTGGAGGTCTTCTAAGCGCATCTGCTTTAGAGTATACAAAAGACTTCATTATTTCTATAGTGCTGGGAAAAGATGTAGTGCCGCGTCTCGGTCTGCATCAAATGGAAACACTCAGATATGATCTGATTAACGCCATCAAACTAAATAATGACCCAAAATGGAAAATTATTGGAAAAGGAATCATATGTTGTCCTTCAAGTGCTAATAATGACGATAATATTGAAGATTTTAGCGATATTAATGATAAAAACAAACAATTATCTGCGCACCCAAATGATGACACGATATCGCTTACAGTGCATTCTCCACTCTATCCTCCCGGACGTATCATACATTTGGTGCGAAATCATCCCAAAAAGTCTGAGTAAGTTTAGTTATTATTATTATTCTTATTCTTTATTAGCTTTTAAGGCGAATAATGTCTTTTGCTTTTTTCTTTGTGCTGTGTGACCAGTAATAAATACGAATCTAAATGGAGGTAATTTTAGTATTTAATACAAGTTTATTTGCTCTATAAAATTTTAAAACTAAAATGATAATTAAATAATTTTCAGACAAGTAGTTGGTAAAAGTGAGCCCGTATTTCAAGCATTATGGGCCGATAACACAAATTTCAGTCATATCTTGATATCTCCAGTTATGATTCAAGATCACATGCCTGACAAGATTTTACACGCATTAGAAAAGCTATTGGTTCACACTGGACCAGCAAAACCACAGCGCATAGCAATAAACGGCAATCAACATCATTTTGAATTATCCAATCGTCCACTACTTTCAACGTCATTCTCTGTTACTCCAAATTCATTAGGTATTAATCGCAGCTTACACTCGTCTACTTTAGGCAACGAAACTAGTTTTTCTGACGCACCTTTGATTGCTAATAATGTTGAAAACTTTAAACGCTTAAAGCAGAAGTGTTACAGACCCACCAATTTTGTGGATGTGAACAATATAACGCGAGTTGATTTACATAATGACGAATGGTTCGGTGCAGCGCCGCTCGCATCGCCCGAAACGCTAAGTGATATTTCTAGTTTATCTTCCAGAAGCACAACTGCCGGCTCAAGAAATAGTTGGGGACGTTTGCCTGTATTTACTATTTGCGAAAAATCTATTAACGATCATCAATACCCGTATTCTTACCTAAAAAATGATAGTAATAGCTACCAATGCGCCAAAATATCAAACGAACAATTATTACAGCCTCAAACTTTATCGCAATGCAAAAACGAACTTAATATACCTCTGAATGAGATTGATATCCATACAAATGTGAATCCAATTTTAGATACAGAAATTAAATTTATTGGCAATAATGATAAAAATATTAATTTATTAAACTTGTCGGGCGATAATAATGATGCATCGAATGGTAACAATGATATTGTCGATCAACTTATCCATCAAAGAGGCAGTGCATCGCTGGAAATTCTAGAAAATAAAGATCATTACAATAACAACTCATCGCCACACTCTTCAGACAACAATGCTGACGATAATGCAATGTATGATTTAACGAATCAAAATCACGCCATACAAACGTTGCAAAGATTTTCGTCAGATACTGATTTAAATAACCACTATTTCGAACAACCGCATCCATTGCGGAGAAGTCACGAAGAGATTCACTTAAACAATCTCGACGATAATGTTTGTGTGTTCGAAACAGAACCTTCTATTAATTTGAATTCTAGTCGCAACAGTAGTAAAAAGCAGGACACAGCGAATGACGGTCAAGTGTCGCCAACACTAAAAATATTAATTAACAAATTATTGACTATTGAATCGCCTACAAGTGAGTCCATTAATCAGTTTTGAACCAAATTTGTATTTAGCTATTTATTTTCATTTTCATTAGGATTTTAATTTCAATTTTATTATTTCAAAGTTATTTCAAATTTTTAGCTTAATGTTTTTAGGCATATTTTTTTAATTTGATTGTAACGACACTATGAAATTTGACATAACTTTTGAAAGTACACCAAATTCTGAAATATTAATTCTTGATATATTGAGATATTGTATGTATTTATATATACACAATATAAGCTTATAGCTTATAAAAAGTTGTAAATATATATATAGTGTGACTGCTATATTATAATACTAAAAAGCTATTTTCTAGTCGATTGATAAAATTTAGTGATATATATATATATATATTTGAAAACAAACCGATATAAACTTTAACTTAAATATTTATTAAATTAAATGTTTGCTGTGAAACGTTATATCATTTTTTTTAAAAAACATAAATCAAACACTGATGATATTTAATTCTTTTAATTTATTCAACTTTAATTTATTAAATATGAATCCAAACTATTGTGAAATTATTTATTTTATCAAATACGATATAAGCGTGACTTAAATATGAATAAATTATAATTTTAATAACTATTAAATAGTTACTATTTTGAAATTTCAAATAAATACCCTTTAACATACTTTTACCAAATATTTTGATTAAAAGGTTATTTATATTAATAGAATTTCATAAACTTTTTTACACAAAAATCAACAGAAAGAAATATAAAATGCAAATTCGTGAGCGCTTTACAGTTATAATGATACGAGTTTTTGTTTTGAGTTTTGTTGCCGTGAACAACATAATTACACGAACGAATAAACGTTTGCCACAAGCTTTAGCGATACGAAGCAGACATTTGCTTTGTGTTTAATTTAATAGATATATGGCTGAATTATACGTTTTTGGTCAATTATTAAGTGCAACTGGATTTACTGATCATTCATTATTCTGTAAGTGGAAAATTCACTCAGGTATGCAAGTAACCAATTCATATATAATTTGGATTAATTTGAATGATATGATTAGATGAATAATTTAAGCTATATTCTAAAACCTGAAGCTTTTGATCGCTAATAATTTCGGTATAAGAGAACTTGTAAAAAACAATTATTTATTTGAATGCAACTTTTTCTGATGCAATTATTGGGTTGAAAAACTTTATAAAAATGAGACATTTTTGAATTATTCGGTAACAATTTTTTTGGTAATTTTCTTTTTTTATTAATTATGAAATAATATTACTGAGATATAAGAAACTTTATTGAATATCAAACTCATACAATTGCTTGTTTGGTAGTGATGTACTGATTTACTGATTTACTGATGTAGTGATGTATTGATTGAATTACTT
>JAQIVF010001051.1:0-16005 GCA_034698365.1 Steganacarus magnus
TACCCAAACATTTAGGAAAACTAAAAAATTTAAATCGTTTAATACGTTAATCACAATTACAGAATTTATCAAAATATGTCAATTTTTATGTAAGTCATTAAACACTACAAGTACTTTGTTACAAGTTATTGCAGGAAATGAATTAAAAAATATTTAAGTTAAAAACAATGTTATTATTTTCCGCTTTTATAGTCCGATTTTACGCACACTTTGTCAAACTGTTTATTAGTTGGGAGTCACGGTTCGGGTCATATCGGTTTTATGTGAATTCAAAGTCTCTCAACACAATCGAATAAAATAATTCCCAACAAAATAAAAAACTATTTAATTACAATTGAAAAATTTATTTTATTAATAATCATTCAAAAATTAGTGTTTTATTATTTCTTTTTTTCCGTTTTAGGTTTCGGCTCAGCTTTAGGTTTGGTTTGTGGCGCTTTCACCGATTTTGGTTGCTTAGGCTTCGCTCGTTTCGCTCGCGCTTTCAGAACCAAAAATTTCCTATTTATTAATCGATTCATCTAAATTTCAACAGAAAATAAAATTAATTTATACGTCACACAATTAAACGAAATCAAAATACATACTCGTTGTTTCACTTTATATAACTTAAATCGATCAAAATCTGTCATATTTGCTTTCTGTGGTAAAAAAATAAAACAATCGTAACATTAGAAATGAATTTACAAAAATATTGAATTATTAAAAAAAAGCGTAAAAATGTCAGAGAGCTGGGGTTATCAACATGTCTTTATTCAGACGGCAATTCCTATCGAACATAGGTTCATCATTTTATTAAAACCATTTAACACATGAAAAATGCAATATGAAGCGCATTATTACCAATTGAACAGATTGCAGACGTTTAGCCATTTTGGTTTCGGCAAACTTCTCGCTGACCTCATTCTTGGTCCACGCTTTGGCCACAGTCTTCGAAGTGGTTCCGTGCGGAATACGGATACGGAATTTGGTTAACCGTAAGCGTTTGAATTGAATGGCCTGTCGTCTCACACCAGTGTTCGGTCCATCGACCAGCGCTCGGTTTTGGTCAATGACATCGACGATAGCGCACGTCTTGCCGGCCTGTGCTCCGAAATGGATCACAGCTATTCGTCCGATTTCCACAAAATATTTTGACGGCTGTAATTAGTAATCGCGTTAATTTGCATTCAATTATGAACTGATAAATTCAATTACCATTTTTGCGGACACACACGTCTCTGTATGAATGCAAACAAAAAGGAAGTGAATAGTGATATGACGGATATGGATGGTTATGGAGTGTGCGCAGTCTAACCAAATATAACACATGCCTTTCACACTAACAGACTGTGCATAAAAAGGCCCAATTTTTACACTCAGTATACAAACTCATAAACTGTAGTATAAAACTCAGTTTTCCATCAAATTTTTTAATTTTTAAAATTTATCTTAATTTATCAATTAAAAATTATTGAGTACATTAAAATGTTAACAATAAAAAAAATTAGAAACATTTGCAATCGGTATTCTCACCCGAAAAAACATTTCATAAAATGTTTACTTGTTTCAAAAACAAAATAAAAACTCCTGACAGATGTCGCACTTGTTTGCAATGCGATTATATTGACGATCGCTTTGTTTACAAAAAAATGAGTTTAATTATAATATTTTGTTTGGATATGACATGTATGTCTACACGCCTTTATTTCACGATAAATACACTATAATTTCAGAAATTAATACTCATTAATATATAAATAATAATAGTTTAAAAAATATTTAAACAAAATGGCGGATAGAAGAGCAGAATTAGAGAAGAAGCGATTAAAACTGCAGCAATTGAGAGAAGAAAAGGTGAAAAAACAGCGAGAAAAAGAGTCAAAATTGCAAGAAGAAAACAAAGACCCGACGCGTAATAACATTCAAGATGTGGACGATATCCTGCGTGGCGTTGGACTCGAACGACAGACACTCGGTATACTCTCTATTAATACGTGTTTTAATTAATAATTTTAATTTCTATGTGTTCTATAGATTCATCATTTGGTTCGCAATCATTAATGAGCGCATCGACAACTGATACAAGTTTAACGCTAACCATCGATAATCAACAGCCGAACTCAAACGTATCATCTGTGGAGAGTAAGAAATTGTTGGCAATAGTGAATCTGCAGCAAACGTCGATTGCACCGAAAGAAAGTGTTACGTATGAGAAGCAAACACAAACTATTGGTCACAGTAATGATAGAGGAGGTAATTATTATAAATTACTCTATATTTTTATCTTTCCTAACTTTTCTGTATTTCTCTTAACGCTTTTGCTAAATTAATGTAATGTTTCGCAAACAAAGCATCATTTGATTCGTTTAATGGCAATCAAAAAGCGAAAAAAGGTTTAATTGTTTGTAATCTTGTTTTTTTTCACTGTTTATAAAGCGTTCTCAACATATTTTTATAGATTAGAAATACAAACAAAATATTTTAGTATAAAAAAATTTTTAATTAAAATTTACTCTGAAGAGCAAACGTTTATTGTACTTAATATTGTTTAAAGTTAGGTTATCTCTGAACCTTAAATTAAATTTTGAGTTTGTTACACGCGTTAGATCTGATTTTTAATCCACTATTCTTTGGTATTTCGGTATATCACTGTTGGGATCGCTTCTAAATTATTTTTAAATTTAAAGTTTTTTCTTTAAATTTTAATAGAATATTGATAATCTGTAATTTGTTTATATTTTAGGGCCACTCGATTATTATGGTAAGTTTAAATTGAAACATTTTATTTCACTAAAAAAACATCTATAAATTCACGATTTGTTAAACGATTAAAAAATTTAATTTTTAATTTTTATAAGTTTTTTATTCTCATTTTTATTAATAAAGAATAACATAATTTCAAAGTATAAATTTATTATAACCAGTTTTAAAAAAATTAATGACAATAGGAAACTTTGAATTATATTGATTTATATACATCATACTGTATATCTCAACAACAACTTAACTGCCAGTGTGTTGTGATTAAATTTTAAAATTTAGGTTTTTGGCAATATTACTATTTAATCGTTTAATAAGTAAAATTAAATATGCTTATCGCTCCTTCCAATATCTCTTATAAACTTAAGTTAAATAAAACTAATTTAATTTTTTGCACTTTTTTAACACATACCAAAAGTGATCCATTGGGACGAAGGTATGCTAACACTAATAAAGAGCTTATTAGATGATTCTATTTTAAGCTAAAAACAAACCTAACACCTATCCATTCCATACCCTTTAGAAGTAATCTTTCTTTGTAAACTCCCATACTTTTTTATCATATTTTCTTTTTTTCTTCGAAAATCAATAATTCGTGTGAAATTAAAAAAGATAGTGATTTTCATGCCTTAGAATGGGATGACGAATTTCAAGGTATGTCTTAAATTTCGTTATTTTACCCTAAATGCATGAATTGCTATATGACTAATTTAATTGCCTGACACCTTCTTATTCTTAAGTTTGTAACTATTATTTATTTTGGAAGGAAGCGTTTCATTCAGTTTGCACTCGCATTATCTTTTCGAATCATTTTATTATTCCTCAATTAAATATTATTTTTGCTAGTTTTAACCTATGATGATATTCCCGGTGAAGAGGATGGTGATGGTTCTTTCTATGGCACACCTCCTCCTTCTTATCATCAAAAATCAATAGGACAGACTAATTTGCCTCACGTCGAAATGGTGAGACCAGCGCAGACCGAGCAAGAGGTGGCAAAGGAGGAAGAGTCGAAATCGAAACAAGTGAAGAAACCCGAACTCAGCGAAGAGGAAAAACGCCACATAATAATGACCGAAGATTTCAGAAAGTTTGTCGATCGCGCCATAAGGGTTACTGAACGCGCTCTTTATTACAATGAACCGCCAGATATATTTATCGATTATACCGGAACGAGAGAAGAACTTGATAGGTATGGTTAGTCATGCAATGTATTAAATTTAACAATGAATATCATTTCAGTGAAGACAAAAGTGGAGTTAAACTTTCTTTGAATCGATATTTTTTCGACGAGCGATGGTGTAAAAATAGAACAATTACAAGCTTCGACTGGTCAACACAATATCCAGAACTATTAGTTGCCTCTTATAATAATAACGAAGATAACCCCAACGATCCCGACGGTGTTTGCCTTATATGGAACATGAAATTTAAGAAAACAACTCCAGAATATATTTTCCACTGTCAATCGCCAGTAATGTCGGCCTGTTTTGCCAAATTTCACCCAAATTTGGTATTGGGCGGCACATACTCTGGTCAAATTGTTTTATGGGACAATCGGTCAAACAAAAGAACTCCCGTTCAAAGAAGCCCATTATCCGCGTCGGCGCACACGCATCCTGTTTATTGTATTCAAGTTGTGGGCACACAAAATTCCCACAATGTTATCAGCGTATCAACTGATGGCAAATTGTGCTCTTGGAGTTTGGACATGCTATCGCAGCCTCAAGACACTATGGAACTAAGTCAACAAAAACAATCACGACCTGTAGCTGTGTCTTCGATGTCTTTTCCACTCGGAGATTATAACAATTTTATTATTGGTAGCGAAGAGGGTAGTGTTTATACCGCATGTCGTCACGGAACTAAAGCCGGGATTTTAGATGTGTTTGATGGCCATCAGGGACCGGTTACTAGCGTTGATTGTCATTCAGCACATTCTCAAATAGATTTTTCTCATTTATTTTTAACGGCTTCATTCGATTGGACCGTTAAATTATGGAGTTCTAAAGAAAGTAAACCGTTGTACTCATTCGAAGACAACTCTGACTATCTTTATGACGTTCGGTGGTCGCCAACACATCCCGCGCTTTTCGCCAGTGTTGACGGAATGGGAAGAATCGATCTTTGGAACTTAAATAATGACACAGAGCTTCCAACTGTATCCACAACTATAGACGGAAATCCAGCGCTAAATCGCATAATTTGGAGCAATAATGGCAGTCAAGTTGTTGTTGGCGATGATATGGGAAAGATATGGATTTATGATGTCGGAGAGGTATGTGATTTTTTTATTAAATTTTTTCGTAGTTAATTTTATTTGAGTTTAAAACTCTTGAAAAATAACCACTTTGACGTTATTTAGCATTTGGCAATTCCTAAGAGCGATGAAGCCACAAGATTTTTGCAAACACTTCAGGAATTGAAAAATAATGCTGAACCCGATATTGCGGACTATAAAAGTTTATAGCTTGTTATGTCAATTATTCGATGTAATTTTACCTTATATTCTTAAATAAATTAAATTTACTAGTTTTTTTAAATTGTTCCGATTTATATTAGGGTTGATTTAAAGCAAATTTTTCATTGTTTTTAATAATATTTATTAAATCATAACAAAATTAATTCATTTTTATTTAATTTAATTTCTCGTTTAAAAACAAAAGATCTAAAAATAAAACTTATCTAATATAAAAAGATTGATTACTTGACATAACACTTAACCAAAGTCAGGTAAATAAATACGCCTTTTTTCACTTATCCATTATCATATAAGCTTATTTGTATCTCGTTCTACCTGTTTCTACCTTCTAATGTAATCACATTCTCCCCAACACTTCACGCTCACTCTTACTCAAGCCTTTGCACGAATTTTTTACAGCGATATTTTCGATATTTCAACAAAAATATTATATTTTATAACTTTTTAATTGTTAATTGCAAAAAAGAAAAGATTTTTACTGTCCGCAAGTTTAAGCAAGTGTTATAAACGATAGCGATAGAGTCAAAGAGACGTTCAGTAAATTCTTACTTCTCACATACGAATGCACCAAATATGGTAAAAAAGGGAGAAACGAATAAATTGCTTAAGTAACTTTTTTCATTGGCTTTTTTTAAAAAAAATTACGCCGTTTTAAACAATAGGTGATAGAATGACCGACCCATTACTCAGTAAAATTCAGGAAATAAGAAAATAAGATTTTTTTAAAACATGAATTTTTAGTGAGGTTTTCATCATTGATTTCTGGTATAATTGAAGCCTAGTTTGAAAACATTGAAAAGTATAGTTTTTTCATTGTGCGATATTAGAGTTTGTGCATTTTACGAAGAGACAAACTTTTTAGAGTTATACTGTAGTTCTTTGCATTTTAAATTACAGTGTAAAATTTTAACTAATCCTTAGATTGTTTTTATTAAAAATACGTACTTTTCTAACAAAATTAAGACGAAAAATACTCGCTACCATTTTCTTCCACCACTTTGACGATCAGTTTAAGAATATAGTATAGTAAATAAAAGAGATATTTACAGATAAATAATACAGAGGCTATTTGAAAAGTCTAAGTTAGTGAGAGCCTAAATCTTAGCCTCAGCCTCAACCTTGAGAATTTAATTTTCGACAGTTTACTTAATATTGTTTTATTTAATATGTGAAGGGCATTCAGGTAAATCCAGTTTTATGACTATTGACTTCAATTAAGTTTTTAAAAAAAATATTTATTAAATATTTATTTTGTTTTCGCTTTATAAAAAAATTTAGTGAAAGTAATAGCCTAAATCAAAAGAAACATTTTGACACTTTAAAACAGAGACTGAAATAATTTTTTTTACAAAATAAATTGTATTTTAATTTTTAGATGTTTCAAATGCTAAAAAATTAATCGCTTCAGCCTTAGCCTGAGGCTCAAATGTATAGCCTAAACATGGTAAATACTCCTTAGCCTTAATTCTTCTTTTAGCCTCGTCCTCAGAGGCTATGATGCTAAAAATTCCCATCTAGTAAAAATCAGATTCGAGCTCAACCTCTCAGGTTAATATCAGATTAGCATCTCTACGGTCGATCTGGGGTTTGGAAATTTTTACTATTTATTTGTAAGTTACAGATATCTATTAATAAAATTTTTTATCTGACTTCGATAAAATCAAGGCAGGTATATGGATTTGACTTTGTCTGTGTGTCTGTGTGTCCGTGTGTCGCCACTCTGATAGGAGGCTTTTCGTTAAAAAATGTCAAATAGGAGGCTTTTTAGGTGAAAAAATATCAAAAATAGGAGACCATTTTAGTGAAAAAATTTAATATTTAAGACTTTTTTAGTGAAAAAGTTTTGAGATAGGAGCAAGAATTAAACGGTATATGTTATTAATAAAACTGGCATATGCAATCAATAGCAAAATCGGCATACTCCACTTTAATAAACGGCAAATGTAAATAGAAAAACCGGCATATGCCACTTTGGGCGGTAATATATTATAAAACCCGGACTATACCGGCATATGCCATATTAGGCATTATAGTAAGTGGGAAACGAGCGAACGTAGTGAGGAAGCGACCACTAATAATCATTAAACAATAAAATAATATCCATACATCTAAAAATATTAATACGAAGTCAGATATTATGACCGTCACGATCTTGTTTTAACTTAAAAGGCTGTATATTTATTGAAACCTATTTCTTAATAGAAATTTATCAACAGCTTGTGTTTATTTGGAATTAACTTTGGATAATCTATTGTTTTTGTTTCTCTTTTTTTAATCAAAATTCTCATTTCAAATTGTCTGTCTATTATCTCTTAAAATGCATAAAATAATTTGAAATTAAAATTCGTAACACTATTTTGCTAATCGCAAAACGAGTTAGAAATTTTTTGCGGTGTAATGTTTATGTACTCTTACATCGTAATCTTCCACAATCATCAACTTTTTACGGGGAAAACTCAAAGAAATGAACTTTTACTAAATTTTAAACTCTGCTATATTTGACTATAAATTTTACTGTTAAGTATTATTTCGTTTTTATTTTGAAAAAAATCTAGTTTTTTGTAGCTCTATAAACAATAATAATAGGCAAAAAATGAATCAATAAATTTAATGAGCTTTTTTTATTCGCCGACTTTCATTAACTGTAATATATTTCGTAATACTCTAATAAAATACATAAGGTTTTAATAGAAAACATGTGTGATAGCAATTGAAGACAATGACAGATAATTAATTTATTTGTTGCTTAGTTTTACTTTATGATGTCAAAAAAGTTTGCATCAATAAAAAAATTACGCAAGGCTTACAATCGCTAATTTTACACCACAGAACCGGTTCAGCTAGAGTTTCCTATGTATGTTTGGTTATTTTGAACTTTTGTTGCCACCAGTTTTTATATTCAAGTAAGTTCACACAGTTAAGACAATTATAGTTTTTTGCAGGTTTATTGAATTTTTAAAAAATTAATAACTTAGTTCAATCGACATAGGAAATAATATTTAATTAATTTTGGTTATAAGATAAAAATTACACTCAAAGTGCTACGTGTTAAGTGTTACCTTAACATAAGTAATATTTTAATATATTTTTAAAATTAGACGGATAATAAAATATTTCCTTAATAAAACCGGTTCAATATAGTTATCTATTTATTGATTCTCTTTTCCTTTAAGAATATTGACAATCTAGGGTTAAATGCAGTTACACAGAGGGGGTGCTTGCCCAGGGTTGACCGCTCCCAAGAAAATAGGGAAAATCTGACCCCCTAACGAAAAATCGAGATTTGCAAAAATTGTCGTTTAAATCAGGTGAGATTTGACCCCCCCTAAAATTTTGAGAATCTAGAGAGTTGACCCCTCCCTAGAGGTTTGGAGTCTGTGTAACTATGGTTAAATGTGACCAATTTTGATAATTCAAAAATACATGGTAGTTGTAAAATTACGTTTTGATGTGTATTTGTGCAGCAGTTGTGCAAACAGTTAAATGGAAAATGCAATCTATTCCTCAACTTATTTTATTTATTTATTTCGAATTCCAATTTAATTTTTCATTATTCGTTATAATTAAAAATTATTATTTTATTAATAAATATGTAACAAAAATATATATTATATTTATAAAAGATTTTCCTAACAAGTAATAATAATAACATATTCAATGATTACCGCGAAACACACGGTAAGGGATGGTCACAAAAAACTCGGTGTGAAACCATAATAATTTCATTGTGCTGTCGAGCGATATCTCTCTCATTAGCGTTAACGTAACGAAACGTTTTATTTGAGCTCATTTTGCAGATATTATTTGTGTTGCACTCAAATAAATATTAGTTTGTACTGAACAGAACACAGCGCTGCACACATACACACAGTCATACATACATAGTCACTGTTAAACAGATCTGTTCAATACTACAGCAATACACTGTACATGTTTAGTATGCAAACATACAGTGCAGTATATTTAGTCTAATAGTGAGCTAACGCTACAAATATTGTATTGTATTATAATTATAATTGTAATTGTGTTGTATTATGGGTTATGATTTGTCTCGATTTGACGGCGAAGTGGACGATGAGCTAAAGTGTCCGATTTGTTGCTCTGTTTTGGAGAATGCTGTTCAGGCACCCGATTGTGAGCACACTTTCTGCAACGATTGCATCAATGAGTGGCTGCAGCGACAAAACAATTGTCCCGTCGATCGACAAGTACTCAACTCTACTGATCTCAAACCCGCGCCACGAGTTTTGCGTAATTTTCTCGCAAAACTGGACATCAAATGCGAATATGGTATGTATAGATAATAATAATTATTGTTAAATTAAACTGAGTTTCGTATTAATAATTGACTGATTGATTGTTTGCTGATAGCATCGTCAGGCTGTCAAGCAGTGGTGAAACTGGAACTGTTGCAAACGCATTGCAATGAGTGTGACTTCAATCCTTACAAACCGATTATCTGTGAGAAGGGTTGTGGTCTGATTCTGCTCCGCAATCAAGTGGAAGAACACAACTGTTTGAGTGATTTGCGAGAATTAGTTCACTCGCAACAGAAACAAATATCGGAATTAAAGAACAGTAAACGTATACACGAGGAACAGATTAATGAGTTGCGGAACAGTAAACGACTGCAAGAGGAGAGTATCGCTGATCACGACCGACAGATGAATAACATTCACGAACAAATCACAAAAATTCAGCACACATTGGAACAAATACAGAAACAGGTACAGCACTACGAAACGACGGAAGACGAAGAGGAGGACATTCGCTACGATGGCTATGTTGGATCGAAAGGTGTTTCGATCGGTCGTAAGCGACCAATGAGTTGGAAAGACTTGCAGTCAATGAAACGCACAAAAGAGTGTCTTTCGAGTGATAGTTCGCAGTCTCATCAACACTACCATCATTTATATCCGCACTCGTCATACAGTTCTTCGTCGACATCACCGCTGACCACCGCTTGTGTCGCGTCTCAAACAAGTGAACACAAAAGTTTGAACATAACGTTTTATGGTTCGGTCATAACAGTAGACGTTCTGATAATCGATACAATAGAGAGCGTAAAGACCAAAATACATGGCATCGAAAATATTCCAATTGATCAGCAATTATTGTTCTTTGCTGGTCAACAACTAGAGGATCCAAAATCACTTAGTTTTTACAATATACATAAGGAATCGCTGCGACATTTGGTGCTCAGACTACGCGATGGTATGAAAATTTTAGTACAAACTTTATCGAATAAGACAATTGAAGTTAAAGTAGATCCGAGCGAGACTATAGAGATTGTTAAGGTTAAGATTCACGAACAAGAAGGTATTTCTCCTTGTGATCAGCGATTGCTTTTGGAAGGCCGTGATTTGGCCGATTTGCGCACTCTTAGTGATTATGGCATTAAACACAATACCACTCTTCAGTTAGATCTACATCTCGGTGGTCCTTGTCCTATATGTCAATCTCAGTTTAAAAGTAGCACAAGCAGCGCTGCAACCCATCGCCAGCCCAGTGATATCACTGATAACTCCTAGTTATTCGCGTCTACAACTAAATTTAGCATTGGTGTGTGTGAGAGAGAGAGAGAGACTTCAGCATTAAGGCAATAAAAAGGGTGTAAAGTCTATTACGGTATGTGCTTCAGTCAGGGCCATAAAAACCTTCACAGACTTGAAATAAAGCTGGAAAAATGGATGACCATATTATAAAAGGTTGATGATTATAGTCGAATTTTCTTTTAAAATTATAATGTAAATTAATAAAATAATTGGTATTAAATTCAATTAATATTTATTAAATTAATAGAACATAAATTTCTTTTACAGATAATATTTTAGGAAAATTAAAATAATTTAATGATATATTTCATATAGAAATTATTTACTCCTAATAGTTTCGAACTCATTTGCTAAACTTTCGGAAAATTTCAGGAAAATTTTGTTTTACTACTCTATTTATTGAGGTGTTATGATAATCATTTGCGTTTATACGGTACAGCGAGACTTTAGGTTCCAATAATGAAAATGCGTTTAACGCGCAGTATTTCTGTTTATTCAGCTTTTTTTGAATTTATTGACACGATTGGGTTGAGATATTTTTATTTTGTCAACAAACAATACAAATGTTTGACATAAAATAAACAGTTAGAAATATTGTTTTTATCAACTCAGAGATATATAATTTATTATCAACATATAGGCCATTATTTTGTAGAATGAAAAAAAAATTGTACAGAAAATATAATCATTAAAAGTTTATTAAATGTTTATTATGACAGATAAAGTTACTCGACATAACTGTTGATTGTACGCATCTCTAAGTGATGAGTTCATTTCATCGAACAATTTCAAAACTATGTGCTTAAAGTACTTTTACATGCGCTTTGCGAACGTTAAACCAATTGAAAGTAAGGTTAGTCCGGCCACTAAGTCCAGAAAAAATATAGCAATATTATGACTGTCTCCTGCTGTAAACGCGTTCTTCTTTTCGAATAATTGTCCGATTCCTAGGATACATGGCTGCGTTAAAGCGATATAAACCGCGTAAAATAGTACGACTCCAACCACTATAACCGCCGCCACAATCTTAAACAAATTAATCAATTTTTATTCAAATGATCAATGAAAAACTAAAACTTTGTTGATGAAAGACTGCCAGTAAGTTCTAGTTTTAAATAGAACTTAGATCGCAATTAAAGTTTATTAACTCGAAAAATACTTTAAAAGGTTTTCTAGATACTTGACCTGATTTTAATCAAAAGAAGTTACTGTAAGTTTATGCGATCGTTTTCGATAAGTGTGTGTGTTTTTAATTTATTTTAAACTTTTACTCTTCCTTATTCGAGAAATATTAGTTTCGCCAGATGTCTGTGATTGATATAAATTTGGAAACATTTAAATAAACAAGAAAAAGTTTTTTTAATAAAAACATTAAAAACAAAATTTTTTATTTAAATGGAAATTAAATTGGATTCGAAAATGTTTGCCAATATCAATGTTTGGGTTAACAACTTGAAAGTTTATATAAGACGTGGTACTTTTGACAGACTTTTTCTAATTTTGATTCTCTTTGATTTTGATTATTTTAAAAATATTTTCATTTTGATTTAACTTTTGAGTGTATTGTAATCAACGTCAAAATAAAATACCCAAACAATTTTATATTTTGATTTTTAACAATCAAAACAACAGTAGTTTGAATAAACACGTTTTTAAATTTATTACCGTACTGTGAAATTGAATTATAGTTTAATGGAAAATTTTTATTTATGCTGTAACTCGGAACATATACAAATGTTCATATTAAAAGTGAATTAATTTACAGCGTTTCTAATGTTATATTTTTTTTGTTACTTACCGCGTAAAAAGCAACTTTAATGTCATACAGTCTTCCGGCAATATTGAAAAAGCTCAATAAAAATAAAACACCGCCGCAAACCGTTGCAGTTATTTGAATAATTGCTAGTTTGTCGTAATCTCCGCCATCAAACAGACAGTCTTTTGATTTCAATATTATATACGATGTCACTGATAGCAACTAAATTTGAAATGTAAGCTTCAGTTAAAATCGAATTATAAATTATTAAAAATATATATTTACTATTTAAACTATATAGTAATTCATAAATTAGATCAGAATAAATTTCAAATATAGAGTAATCATTTAAATTCGACTATTAAATCGTAAAAAATTTCTAAGGTTATCTGCGGATTTCATGTGAGGGGTCAAAACTCATCGGATTTAAACAATTTTTCAAATCTCGATTTTTCTTGGATAGTGTCATGATTTTCAAGGAGGCCCAGACCAGGGTAAGACCCAGGTCTGTGTAACTATGATCTATACTAAACAAATGTTTGTCTGTTTCACTTGTGAGTTTATAAATAATTATTTCATTGACAAATTTTTTTAATATCTCGAACCCTTTAACATATGCAAATTAGGACACACAGCAGACAACAAAATTCATTTTAAACTCAAAATTCTTAGTTCTACAGTATTTTTATTTATATTTATAATAGAATTTCCTAAAATAAATAGTGATATTAGTTTTTCTTAAATTGAAAAGCTATATATATTATTATTATTCTAATTAAATACTCAATAATCAATAATTAAATACTGTAATCAGTATATACAAAAATTTACTTAATTTTTAACAATTTATCATTTTCCAGATAAATTTTTTTGTAAGATTTTATTTAATATTTATTTAAAATTAATTGACACTGACATTAATTTCATAAAACAACAAACAAACAAATGGCTTACACAAGCGAGAAGTGCACTAAATCCATAATAATTAAGGCGTTCACTTATTGCCGTTTTTGCCATTGCACTCTCAATTTTTTGTATTCAAACTGACTTATGATAATTCTAATTAGCTTTTGATTATTATTATTTTATTATATAATTAACGTCTTAGAATTCTAGAATTTTAGCACAGAAATTATAAATTTTCAAGATCAAAATTTTAGTTTATTAAAATTCAATCTTAACTTTAAGTGCTATATTACTATTACATCGCTATGTGATGGTTGTTGTATATAAATAGTTGAAAAAGTTTGACAACAAACTAACTTTCGTTAAGATAAGACAATAAAGATAAGAAAATGTCACTAGTGATACAATTATCTTTAAGAAGGATGTGCGCATACTGTATAAGCATTTTTTTATAAAGAGTAAACATTTAAATCTTTACGATAAATAATTCGTATCGATGTCGGCATATAATATGTAACAGTGAAATTTAGCAGATAGTCATTGTATTAATTAAAATTAATTATATAAAAATAAAATTTGTCGACACTAGATATTTGCCAAATTCAGGACTCATCGATAAAGATCATAAATCTGCATAATTAGAGGCTAAGGCTTCTAATTAGAGACTCAGGATTTTCAATGAGCCTTTGTAGACTGAGCCTTCCCGTCTCTAGTTTGAACTCTCCAATAAAAATAGTGTGAAGTCACTCTTATAATTAATTTGACCTATTTATCTAGAATCATCGTGGCATTTAGATTAGCTTCTCATTTTGATCTAATCTTTTTGGATGGCCGTCACAACAAATAAAATAATACCGAATAACTTTTCCAAAAATATTTTCAATTCTTTTCTATCAATTGTCAATATTTAATGTTTGTAAATATTTAATTCCGATTTTTAATCTAACAAAATACAGTTCATCTCAATAGTTTGATTTTTCAAAATATCGAAATCAAATTAAAAGTAAGACTAATCGCCAAATTAACATCATTGTCATTAACATTAATATTAAAAGCTGATAATATATGACAATATCAAATGCTATTGAGAATATAGTTTTCTATAACTTTTTATATTTCACTTATCTATTTTTTATTTCGTTTTATAAATATTTATTAGTGATGCACAAACTTTAACAGTTAAGGAATAATTTTAGCATTATTTAACAGTAACCTGTAATAACATTCTTAAAGTTAACTTTACTGTAACTAAAATAACTGAGTTAACTCTCGTATTATTATTTTGAAATTGATAATTAACTGAAGAGAGTGGTTTAAGTTTTATTATTACTTTCAATCATCATTTTAAAATTTTTTTGTAAACTGAATGATATATTGAATTTAGAATGAGTTTATTTTTTGAAATAAATTTGATCAAAAATCATTGAAAACAAATTAATAAAAGTTAACAACATTTTTATTCTTAACTTAACCGTCAAAAATTTTTTAACCGTTATTTTAACTCTTATCAAACTTTTTATTACTCTAAACGATTAACCATTTAAAGTTATCCATTAAAATGTGCATCACTAATATTTATATTTTTTAGACATTTATTTTTGTAAACAACTTTTGTTATTAAACTTTGAGAAAATCACGAAAAAAATCATGCACACACATCTAAGGTATTATAGTACTATAGTCGAATTGTCTTATAATATAATTTTGATATTAAATTAATAAATTATAAATTTCTTTTACAGATAATATTTTTTGGAAATTAAAATAATTTAGTGCTATATTTGATATTTGATTAGAAATTATTAACTCCGAATAGTTTCGGAATCATTTTCTAAACTTTGTTGATCATCAGACAACTGGTCAGAACTTTCGTTCGATGAGCCACTGTTTACTTGGGTTTCGGTTTGATTCGCACCTAATGTTAGTTTGATAAACATCAACGATAAGATGGCTGCGGAAGCGCATAATGATATTACAAGTACCAGTAAAATTGCAAATAGATATATATATAGAGTGTTAGTATTTTTTCGTTTAGTTCTTTTAGTAATGATCGTGTTTTGAAATCCTTCGCGCTCTTTGTCTACTTCTAATAATAAGCACAAAGTTAACGAGTTTTAATATAAAATATTTAAATTGATATTTGTTGCACACCTTTTTCAGTTTGTTGATCAGGAATTGTGTTGATATTATCGATGTACTCGTGCGGTAGAATAGTGGAAGAGCTGGTGTTGCCGTCAATTGGCCACAATCCCCCGTAATCAACGCTATCGTAATTATCGTTTTGTTCGTCACTTTTGACTTCAGTTTGAAAAATATCCAAAAATAGATACAATAAACAAATTAATATAAATAGACTTAATCTCATTTTTATTGGCAAATTTAATGATTTTTTATTTTAGTATTCTAATGATAATCATTAACTTTATAGTGAGAATTTTGGATTTAATATCATTTGATATCTTATAATGAAAATACGTTTCGCGCGCAACTTAAAAGTAACATCAGTTTAAACGAATTGCGCGTGATTTATAGAGGACTGGTTTAATTAACCAACAATAATATTC
>JAQIVF010001052.1:0-15997 GCA_034698365.1 Steganacarus magnus
CGGTTTATAGCAAACTTCGATTATGGCAAAAGTTTTCGGATGCACCAACGAGTTGCTATAATCGGGGTCAGACTGTATATCAATATGGGTTCGAAATATTCTCACAACAATACCTCACATATGTAAGAATAATGTTTATAATGCCGGATTAAAATGTTTGGTACGGGAATAATAGCAATTATTTATTGAACAATGAGCACTAAAATAAGTCATTTCTAACGCTTGACACCTTAATATATCCTTACATTCTACACCTGTTTCGAGAGTTTCGCACTTCATATCTCGGTTATTGCTACCATTGTTATGAAAACACCAAAACTTGTAGAAACTACTTTTTTTTAAAAAAAACTATTAAAAATTATGATAACAACTGATTTATTATCCTTTTATGTGTAAAATCACATGAGTAGTAGATTTATTATATTTATTATTAAGGATAATGTGTTTTATGATTATTTATACCCGAGAGTCAAATATTTAATAAATTAATAGTTTCAATCATTTTACCGGTTTTTATTTGAAACTATTTGTTATATAACTAAAATATTTTGCGATTATACTGGATTTTGCTCTCTCTCTCTCTCTCTCTCTCTCTCTCTCGCACATTCACTCACTCATTCGCTCACATTCTTACTGAAGCATTCGCACGCATATGCTTTCACTTTTTCTTTCTCTAAATGAATAAGTTGTTACGAGATGCGCAAATATTTGAACATAGATGTTTGAATCATCACTGGATAGTTTTACTAAGTATATAAGAAATGTCTACTTATTTGAATTAATTTTTAAGAGTGTGATTAAAATGCAAAAAATAATTTTATGAAAGAATGGAAATTCGTTAACATTTACATAATTTTGTAAAATGTTGCGGATGTAAAGTCAAGATTTAACGATTTTTGTTGATTGATTATAAAGAAAAATTAAATTTATTGACTGCAAGATTTTTTTAATAAAAAAGTTACAAAAATATCAAATATTTACATAAATAGAGAGGTATTGGTTGTAAAAGTTTATGGAAGCGCACCAAACAACCAGAAAATTCTCAGACAGTAACGAGCACTTCAAAATTATTATACGCACCTAAACTTAAAAAACGCTTTCTTAGCCAACATATCGCTCAATTAAAACGTTAATTAAAAACTAAAAACGATAATTTTTGAAATATTGCATTACAGTAATTTTGATTTTTTTGACAATTATATTTTAATTAGTTTACAACTGTACAGATTTGGTTGATATCTCAGAGTCTGTATAAATACTTACTTAAAGCATAAAATTTAAGATATAAACTCCACAATTTATAATGTATATCTAATACCAATTTAATACCAAAAAACCATGAATAATTCGACTAAACAAAACATGAACAGTACTGTACCTTTATATTTATATGTAAATAAATTTGTATTTGGCTTGAATTTACTAAAATTTAGAACTGTTTTATTAAAAAGTGAGCAATAATTATTGCTAATATAAAAGATATGATGTGGGTGTTGGTGCTGGTGTTGGTGTTGGTGCTGGTGTTGTTTGATGCATACGGCAAAACTAACTGCAAATAACTTGTAATGAACCCTGTAAGACACACTTTGATAATAATGGAGTACAGTATAAAAAAATTGATAGCGAATGTTAAGTTGTTAAACTATTTAGAATTCTTGAAACCCACCTTTAAAAGTAGTAATGGTTATAATGGTTAATGTTAGGCGAAAACCGCAATCACACATTGCGGAGCGCATAAGCATTTAAGCATATATAAGCATAACCGCCACTTCTAATCACATCGATGTCATTCGTAATCAATCAAAGTATTAAAATAGTTTATGAGCTTAATATAGAAGTGATAGGTGAGAGATCTTTTGGCAATCGAATGACAAATTGATAATGTGTGTCAACCTTTGGCCTAACACTGGCGAGAGAATCGTTTTATAAATCATGTCATAAACCATGTCTAATTCAAACGATGAGCTTTAATACTCATATTGCGGTTTTTTGATTCGCTTTGATTGCGCCTAATATCAAACACCACTAAATTAACTGATGCTGATTCGCGACTGGAAATCAAATTCAAACTTCGATTAATTCTAAATCTTATAAACTTTACATAAGACTTTTAAATTAAGATTTAAGTTGACAACCAAAAAAATAATGCAAGCAATAATATTTAAATATTTAGTTTAATACTATACTGCAGTGCGTTTGCTGTTACAGTACGTCCAGTTTATTTATGAAATTAACTATTTTATCTGTGATCTGTGGCTTTCGCAACGTAAATACTAAACTGATTAACACTGTCTCAAATTGAGTTACGATCAGTTTATTTTAAACTAAACGCTGATAAGAAGACACGTTGCAGTCAGTATGTTAGCTCACAAGTTAATGTTCATCGAAATAGTTTAAAGTAAAACATTCCGCATGCAATACCTAGAATCAAATTTCTGAGCTGTGTGTTAAATTAGGTTAGTTCTACGAAATTAAATAATTTGGATAAACTAAAAATCAATTTCAAGTCATTTGAACCTTAGGTTATTCAGACTAACGTATTGATTAAAATACTTTTAATTATTGTATTAACATCGAGTATACTAACTTTAAGTAAAAATTGTGAGAAAAGTAAAAAATTAAAAAAAATTAAAAATCATATTAATTATTTTGCTAAATAAAATTATAAAAATTTAAAATAAAATAATTATTTAATCTTTTACTTGTATGAAATTACAATCACCAGTTAAAAAAGCGGTTCAACTAAATTCATTGCGATAATTATAAAAAAATCTTTTTATAACTTAATGGTTAAACTGTCATGATTTGATGAATCTTTCTCAAGAATGCTTGATTTTTGTCATTTATAGTCTCTTACAAATTTCCGATAGCATATCAAAATAAACTTTGAATCGCAGTAATTTTAACATTGGTTTAAACCTTCTTTAGTTTTTTTAAAAAGAACTTATCAAGAACTTAGAACTCGAAATTATAAGCTCTTAAGGTTAAATGTTAAACTTATTTAGTTTATTTTGTTTCACTTTATTTTTTCAATCATGTCTGATATTATCAAACACATCTTCTATTTTTATTTTCTTTATTTAGCGCTATGAACGTAGTAATAATGGAATAGATTGTAACAAGAGATTAGACTGTGATTTGTATAATTTAGTTTAACTGATGGGTTAAAATTATGAATCCATAAATATTTTTGCGAAACACTGTACGTAAGTTTCACTTTGCACTGTATTTGTTTTCTCTATAATAGTGAAAGTAAAATATGATTTTAAATTTCGTACTCTAAGAATGTAATCACAAAAAACATCACTGTGTTAGTCAACAATAAATCGAATGTGTTATACGAGTCTCACGTCATCTGAACGTTATCTGTTTCTAGCGTGAGGACAACTTGCAAACTGCCATACTTTATATTGCATTATTTTCGCGCATTCGACAAATATATGTAATATAAACTTACAGTAATTAATGATAGAGTATTTATTTATTTTTTAATTTTGTAATGTTTATAAATACTAAATATATTCTCCTTTAACTAATTGCTAACTTAACAATCAATTTTTGCTTTAAAATGACAAGTTTTGATTGCAACTCGAACCTAATAAAATCGTAAAAACCAGTACACTAGCAATCTATTAATCTACTCTTTTACTTACATTTATTATTACTAAATTTTAAATAATCAACTAAGTATAATAAATTAATGGCAATCTTAAAAAAATGCAATCTGAAAATGAGACGCATAATGGTTAGACATGTTTGTCTCAGCATTGCTTTTTTGATATTAAAACAAAAAGTATAAAAATATGCAATTAATGATTAAACTCAGAAAATGGTGTACGATATGTTAAGACTCGTCGGATTCGGGCCACACTTTTGTCATTAAAGATAGAAGTCCCCAAAATAACTTAAATTCAGTCTAGTTTCACACATTTTACATTATTTCTATCAATAAATTTATTTCTTCTTTTAGGATAAATTCAACTTATTCAGACAACATACCACAAAATAATAAACAAAGTTTGCTAGTTATTGAATCCTGGTCTATATTTATATAATCTCAAACCGTTATAAGTAATAAATTTCTAGTTCAATTTTTATAGATAAAAATAGACAGTGGATTTGTCCGTCCGTTTGTCTATCATTCTTTAAGTCAGTAATTTTCTTGAGTTATATTTTTAGTCTTAAACTTCCATGTTATAAAAATTTTACTATTCATCGATTAAACTCAAAATGAACCATAAAAGTGAGAGCATTTATAAATGTTACGTTCTTGTTTCACTAGTAAAATAGGGTTTTGTGCTTTTAAAATTGTCGGGTTTTTTCGTACTCGGGCTCGAGGATGTCAGGCCTCAATCGAGCCTTAAAATTTTCAAGATTTCGGAGTCTAACATTAGACCCAAAAATCTTTGTATTAAAATAATAAAAAAATCAATTTGGTTTGTTGAGTGCGAATATCTTAATAATTTTATACATTTATGACTCAAATGAATAAAAAAATGAAGAAATAAAATCTCTAGTAAAACGTCTGATCATTATTTTTATATTAAAAAGTTCAATATTATTTAATGATAGTAAGACAGACTACACTGCACTCATTGTCTATTTTTATTGATTTTTAAATCATTTAATTTTTACATTTAAAACAAATAAATCTAAAATTATTATGAAATAAAACTTCAATAGCGAATACTTTTAAATAATTTTTACGATAATTCATTTTCATAGTTTAGTTTATCAAAAACAGTTGCGTAAATGAGCACATAATTATAAATTTCAGTTGACTTAGTATTAATTATACGTAAATTTATTTGAGATGACAGTACAAAACAAATGTGTGCCGCAAGTTATGAAAGCATTAGTGTCTGATATTACACACACATATAGCAAAATATTTGATGGCAGCGCACATTCGTGTATTGAAAGTTGGGTGCTGTTCGAGAGATACACATCTATTAGCTCTATATAGCATACACTGAATTGAAATCATAAATCTAGTATTTGCTTGCCATCTATATTTCTAGAATGATGAAAAAACTAACACAAACTTACTTTTGGAAAGTAAAACAGAGCGTGTACGCACTGTACGCACTGTATGGCGAGTTCTATGCATTATCCATCGTATTTCCTTCTAATGTTTTAGTGCCTGCTGTGCGAAAAAAGCATTATTAGAAGATAATAAATTATTTTTTGACCAAAAAGAGAGATATATAGTTAGGTGTTTAGCATTGCGAGTTAAAAAGCCACTACATTGGCAACCACTGCCACTACCAGTACCAGTACTACTACCACTACTAGTACTGGCACACCACGCCATACACTCCATTAAGATTGAAGACGTTGCGCCCAATACTCATGCAGTGTATGAACGCCCAAATACAGAGAGTACATACTAACCAAAGTAAGCACAAACTAGTAAATTACATACAATACTTTCTGTACATACTGTACATACTGTACTAGTCTATTGTATTAAAGAAATATGTTGTATAACTAAATGGCACACATGTAACACATGAGCCAAATATACTTTCTAATAATGTCTCTTTTAGCGAATGTTTACATACACAGCACATACGAAACTATGCATTTGCTGTAGACTTAACTTGAAATGGAATGCACAGTTTTTTGAGTAAATAGACCCGAAGCTAAGTGTAAGCCACATTGCATGCAAGTGTGCCTTCATTGCCATTTCATTGCATTTCACTGCGATTTATGGGCGATAAGCGATAAATGCGCATAACATGCACAGTCTATTACTTCTTACTGCAGTAAACCATACAAACCATACAGCATCCAATGTAGACACTTCTCAACACAAATATGTGATCACGACATTCATTGTGATCTACATCTTTAAAGAATATAAGAATACACTGTTCAGTTAAGAATATAAATAATTGATAGAATAAAGTATAGTTTAATTTTCTCGTCTAAATAGCGAAAAAAGTTTATTAAGTGTCCAATTTCCTACCGCTAAACGAGATTCGCCTGAAGGCAAACGCGCGAACATTTGATGCAACTGTCCTACAATATTGGCATAGAATAATCACTTGTATAAAATCAATGACCGTAAGTTGTATCGAGCCGTAATCAAGTGTTCGAAGTCCGCTCAATAAAAGGTAAGCAAAATATTGGATATTTACTGATGGGGTGGTCATAAGTTTTAGTGAATAGTAGTAACTAAACTAAACTACTGTATTCTGTCTCTTTCTGTCTCTCTCTCTCTGTCTCTCTCACTCTCTCTCACTGTGTGTGTACTCGAGAGCTAACAAACAATTCTTTTTGTATATAAGTTATTACAGCTTAGTAGTTGTAAAGTTAACATAGAAATAATATAAGGTCTCTGTCCATATGTTAGAATTCCGTGAATCAGAATAAACGTACCAAATAATATGATAGAATGTAAATTTATTTTTCTATATTAGTAAACAGTCAATAAAATTTTATTGCTATAATAAATTTTAATTTATCTGTTTAAATTGGGATTATTATTTTACAGTAATGGTACTGAATTTTTTACGAGATATTTATTAAGTGTAATATTTTTATGATATTATTAAAAAATTTAAATACAGTACAATTAAAAAATTTAACTAAGGTTTTAATATATACTAAAAAACTACGTAAAAAATTCCCTATAATACTGTATAAAATGCATATAAATTACTGACTAAAATTGTTGCAAACGTAATATTTGCAGAACGCATTCTGACTAATGGAAGCATACCATACCAAATATAATAGTTTTCCACTTTTCTTTCACTTCATCTCATCCTTTTGTTACATTGGACAAGAGAGTCAGTGGACAGTTATGAATGAGATGGGGTATCTAAAGATGGGGCATTCAAAGGGGAAATGAGTGGAAGTTAATGTAGCACTACTACCAGACCTATTATCAGTTATATACATAATAACAGCAAAAAAAACTGTCAAAAATATCCTGTGTACTGATGGAAATACAGAAACGATGATAATAGTAAAAGCATTAATGAGTTTTGGTTGTAATGGAAAAAGAGAGCCATCACATCACCTTTACAAAACTGTGTGATGTATTTATATAATGTTTAGTGAAGCGTAACGCCAATACATTTGCACGTTTTATGCCTTTATTTTAATATTTGGGTTCTATTATTGTTATTATTTTATTATTTGTGAGACCAATATTTATGCGTATTAAAAACGGATAAAACTCTGACATAAGAAGAGATTCCAATATTAGAAAAATAAAAATCTTTTGAGGTCTCGAACCGCGCATCATTTCCTTAAGTGATATAAACTTGAGGCTAAAATTTTTAAAGCCTTTTTACATAACCTGTCCATAGCCTGCAAATAACACCAACCATAACATTAGCAATTTTGAAAGAGTGCTAAAAATATCGTCAAACTGACAAAACAAAGGCTCTTATGATAATCATAAAAATATGATTTATAACGCGTATCTTTTGACCAGTCATGTGAAAAGTGCTTTTAAAATCCTTTTTAGTACGCTATTAAAAATTTTACAACACTTCTCTATTTATTAAGATGTTTTCATTGCTTACCAGTTTAAACGAAAATTTAAAATAAAAAATAAATGTTGAATAAAACGAGAATATATATATAAATATAAAAATAAATATATAAACAAATCTATACACTCTATATGATTATGACATAACATCATATATGCGTTATATATATGATGTCTTCGAATGTCACACATTGGACGCTACGACAGTTTTGCGCAGTTTCATTGGCGAAGTGGTCGATCGATTCGATTGGTAGAGTCAGCCCTAAATATATATTTGCTTACGAAAACATGTGAAAATAACTATCAAACTTAAAACGCATAGTTTTATCCTTAATATTTCCGTTTAGAACATAACATATAACTTGTTCGCATATAATCTACAACTAAATTCAATTATATGCCATTAAAAGATATAAATGATTATGTTATGTTAGCGTCAATGAATTACAGAAAAGACAGAATAATGTCATATAAATGACTAAAGAATAATCTATTTCACTCTAAAAGCTCAGTCTATACTGTATAACTTTTAAAAGATAATAAATATTCTATACGTGTAAATGTTATGACATGGTTTGCGATAATTTTTATCATTATCAGTACAGTATAAATATTTTAAATAATATTTGTATTGATTATTTTTTGAATAGTAAGAGTTTTTTTAAATAAAAAATATAGAATATTAAATGAATGAGTGTTGAAATAAGTTAACACATGTTCAAAATATTCGTATAAATGAATGTAATTCGCATTTTAGTATAATTTGGTAGAGAGAACGTGATTGCAATACAATTGTGATACAACACACACTACAGCAGTACATACAGCATTACAACATTATTACTATTGTTATTAAGTTATTATTTCAATGTTGAAGTTATTTCGTTTATTTCGCAATACGCGTTCAATAGAATATAACTTGCGGTCAAGGATATGGTATGGCATGACTGACTGTATGATGCATTTTTTACTTATCCCCGGTTTAAATGAAAGAAATAAAGACATCTCAGAGAAAGTATGAAAGCAAGAACTGCGGGATGAGATATAAGAACGGCCACAAAAAAGATTGATCATTGTGTAATTACCAAGTTTTTCTATTCACAGAATAAGTCTTAGAAAATGGAAAATATATCTTTTAAAGAGGGAACAAAACTTTTAGCATTCGAGTGATATAAATTGTGGCAAAGGGGGTCAATAGAGTAACACATTTTGCTATCAACGTTATAATGATTGTTGTTAAGGCACTATAATCACATGTTGTCAAGATGTACTCTTGTGGTACAGAGTGCAGAGTGTACAGACATTACAATGTACTGCAACACACACACACACACACACACACACACACACAGAACATACTGCATACTTCATTGGAACCACTATTTCCACTATTTCTAGCAATTTATGAAACAGCGTGCAACAAAATCAACAGAGGAGGAGTTTGCTCATAAAAAAGACCAAAAGTAAGAGAATCCAAATAAAGTACTGCACTGTGGATGTCAAGGGAAAAAAGCATATTTTGTCAAAATTGTTTTGTGTTCATTGAAAGATATTGAATTTTGACAACTTCTGCCACGATGTTGACGATTAGGACCGCCTGCATGCTCTGTTTTGGCACTTCCAATGTGCTGCGAACAAGACGAGGTGTAAAACCATTATGGCATATAAAATGAAATAAAGGGCAGGCATAGCACAAGCATAGCACAAGCATAACACAAGCAGAGCATAGCACAGCATCGATTCAATGGTGTCCTATTGCGCCACACAACCAACAAATGTGCCAACAAATGTATTACTGATAAAGCAATTGCTTGACAAGTTGGTCACAAGGGGACAACACACTTCGGTGACAAGCCGTCAAAACTAAATGGTGATGGCAAACATGTGATGTGTGATTGCTATTGTGTCAGCACTACACCATAGCCATTCCGACATTATTATCACACAGCCAACCAAACCATTCCCAAACCCGCCATCCCATCACCCAATTGCCAATTCATTGCCACATCCCATCCCATTCAATACCGCATCTGTTAGATTCTATATCAAAATTTTATATATAAAATTGTTACCATCTCTTAGGGTTATAAATCTTTATTTATTACAAATAAGTAGTTCATCAAAATTACTAGTTTTAAATTCTGTCCAAAACTGGGAGGAGATTCTGAAAATTATAACGTATTACATACTTATAGCTTATTCTAACAACAAATTGCGATGAATTAATCCATATAAATATAGCACTAAATAAATACAGCATTTCAATTGCAATCAGTTTATATACCAATTAGAAAGAATTGAGTTATCGTACGTTGTTCTGTGCACTACAATCCAAAAACAACTTTTCACTAACACAATACAATATATATAGTTTTAAATCTTTCTATTGCATAATGGGTTTTTCAGCGAACAATTTTTTTTCATTCATGCAATATTTATAAACGAGGTTTAACTTTGAAAAATTATTATTTTTGTTGCCTTTCTTTTTATTTATAAAAAGTTCAACTTTCCTACTTTAGTAAATATAAGTACAGTATAGCGAAAAACAAACAATTTTATAAAAATTCTGCAATGGAATAAAAATTTATTTAAAATTTTTCTTTAACCTCTAAATAGAAATACAAATACATTTTATTACAGTATTACTAATTATTTATAAAATCATTACATTAATATTTGAAGGTTATATATCATTATTTACTAATAGTAAAGTATTTTCGTGATAATAAAAAGAAGTTAAATTTTCATTGTTTTGTTTTTTAAAATATTACCCACCCGTTTCCAAACTGTTTTTGAAATTCTTGTTATGACTATTTAAAATCTTAACCTTTAATAGTAAATCTTACCATATTTAGCTCACTTTTTGTGGAAAATTGTTCTCATGGAATCTATTCCAAAAAAATTATGCATAATAGATTTATTAACATCTAATAGTTTTAAGATTAATTGCAAAAAAAAACAAATAGTACTGTAGATAGAGAAGGATTAAAGAGATACCTCTACATTAAATGATTTCAATATCATTAAAATTTAATTTTATATTCGGCATAAAATAACCGAAAAAGTGATTTACTTGCATATATATTAAAAAAATACTGCGATTTGAAAATATGAAAAGTGAATAATGTTGAACGAGAGAATGTTGTTGTGAATGAAACACACATTTCTGTGATTTTAAGAAATAATTGTATCACAGAGTAAATGGTTGTGTGCATAGTTGTATAGAGAGTTAAAGTACTTTTTATAAAGTTAGATTTATACGAGCGAAACATGTATTTATGTTCGAACGCGTGTAGCTCTAGAATCACAGGTAATTAGAAAAGAATGGTTAAGAAATTTATAATTAACTAGTGGTTTCTAGGTAGCAATTCTGGTAATTTTTAATGTTAGAGTGCTTATGGTCGCTAATGTCAAGCAAAATTTGATGTTTACTGATCGTGTTCGCTGGTAACAAACTCAATGCACACTAGAGATTGAAAATGTTCTTATTTGCAATCCCATTCCTTTCCACAAATTTTAATTCCTGCTAGTCTCTGCTTACTTTACCCTTAATGTTGAGATTTTTTCATTCCCTCATATTCCACATGTTTTATTATTAATCTCAATCCCATGGGATCCCGCGGGACCCGGTTTCAACCTCTATTACACACAAAATTATTGTAAAACAATAATGTGCAAATATTTAATTTTTAAATTACCGTAATCTAAGAATCAAAGTAAGCTCATCATAAATGTATCTTATTGTTTTCTTATTTGAATTTAGACTATTTCTGACCTCAAGATTTTTTTAAAAAATTTTTTCAAAAATCTTGTTAGGAGGCTCTTACGTTATATATAGTTGTAAAAAAATTTAAAGAAAATACGATTATGAATAGAAGAATTCAATTCGAACACAAAAATAATTGATAACAACACTGTATTTTTTTGCGAGAGTTATTAATTTTTATAAAATTATAAGTAAAACAATTCACGACACATTCATAGAGAGCTCACTTTATAAGTATTGTTAGGATTACATTAAAAGCGTTTTAATAATTGTTACTTTAGCGCATTTAATAATTGTTACTCATAATAATTTTATAACGTGATAACTAATTAGACAATTAAGTTGTCTCATGTATGTTACAAAGTATTAAGATATAGCTTGTAAGTGGCAGACAAATTGGACTTAATTGGCGGACATTCGGACGGACAGACAGATAGACGGACAGACGGACAATGTCAAATCCATAAGCTCGCCTTCATCTATATGAAGTGAGCTAAAAAATTTTAATGTTTGATTTAATTTTTTCTTACGCATCAATAATAAAGAGCCGCATCCTTCCTATTATATGATATTCAAAGCGCTTATCATCCCTTCTTTTCTCACTTCAGATTCTAAATTTAGCCTTTAAAATATGCATTAAAAGATTGTTAGTTTAAACTCTAAAAAGATATCACAGCCGTATAATAGAAATTGTTTCGCGAATTTCACTTATTATAAATTATTAGAATGTTATAAAAATTCAATTTTAATCGCGTTTTAGTAAATTTTTAAAATAATTTCCTGTTTAGCGCAATTTAGTTCACTTTTTACAAAAAAGTGAAGCTTATGGATTTGACCGTTTGTTATACTGAAGTAGACTTAACTAGAACTTTAAATAAGTTGCAAAAAGTGAGCTCTATATGAATAGATTGTGCTTGTTATACAATTTTGCTATGAATATGTTTTTTGGCACTATTTTATTAAACATACTTTCATTTTAACTACTGTTTAACAAATTATCTCTCTTTTATCGCAAAATTCCGTAAACAAAAGTAGAGGATACCCAACAATTACCAAATGATAATTTTTTAATTAAAAGGAATGTAAAAATTTATGAAAATTTTAATCGTAATAAATGAATTCAAAATTTTTTTATATTTATTAACTTTGTTGCGATTTATGTTGTGTCATAAAGTTGTCAACATAAAACTTCATATTATTAGAGTTGGTTTCATATTTTTATTTAATAATACTTTGTATAACACTGGCAATAATATTTATTCAACAAAAATAGGTATTAAATTTGTTAATGTCTTTAAATTAGTTTTAAACGTTTTCATCATCGCTCAATAGCATATATACATACGTTTCAAATACGTTTCTACTATACATATTCTCATAATTCTTGAGGAAGTGGCCAAATCTCACCAATTCAAGCCGCAATTTTTCTCATTTTGACCGAAAATTTCAGGTGTCTCAATAACTAATTGGATTTTTAAACGACAATTTTTCAAATTCAATTTTTCTAGGAGACTCAGACCTGGGTTAAACCTCCCTTTGCGTACCTTTGCTTATTAGACTAAATATGGCTTTATAATCACTTAAATTTCACAACCACTTAATAACTAAAAGAAAACAAAATAGTAATATTTTAACTTTAATTATAGCCCTAACTAACAAAGATAATTAACTAAAGCATATAATATATTATCTAATTTATAATCTTAGTTTCTTATTCCATTATTCTTGATAAAAACAGAACGGACCCAAACTTTTAAAAAGTTACCTGAACAGTTTTTTAAACATTATCCAAAACAATAAAATTTTGCATTATAATGATTTTCAAATTTGGATTATTTTTATGTCATAATTGTAGTTTAAAGTGAATTGTTTTTTAAGGCTAATTAGTAAATATTAAGGTAAAATACAGTCTCTTCAAGGATTGAAGTAGCTTTCAAGCTCTGTATTGTAAAAGTAATATAAAATTATTTATAAAGTTTTAAATAGTACAGTATGTGCCAAAAATAGAGTACAATTTTAATGCATTTTTACGTAAATATTCGGTAAATCGTAGCCATCTCACAAATCCATTACTAAAGTAAAATAGCGATCCAGGTGATTATGAAGAATACGTACTGTACATTATTGTAGTAAAAAATATTTATAAGTTCTAACAATGTCGGTGTGCACATAAAATTTTCTAACAATACTTATATAAATTTTTTTCTTTAAATTTTTTACAATAATACTAGACGTATTCCGAACATTTGCCTGCGATCGATACTGATAGATCTGATCACTTACGTTAAATTTAAATCAACGCACCAAATGGAAACAAAAACAAGACCGGAACATTCATAATAGCTCACATTCTAGCAGTTTTAGCATCGTATAAAATTTTTTATTCATTGTTACTTCAGCTCACTTATAATTTTTTTAACATAACTTATAATCACACTATTAAGTTATAAATTGCATGTTATAAAGTGTTAAGAAATACCTGTAGCATAGAACTAACAAACTATAGAAACTTAAGAAAAGTGCGAACATTGTCAAAACCATACTTTAAATAATCGCTTTCACTTTACGATACAGTCAGCTAAAAATACACACATTAAACAAATTTTAAGTTGTGACAGCATTTACTCATTATTTTATAAATTTAATTTTTCCGCCAAAAACTTATAAAACCAATTAAAAATAATTAGTTATATCACATTTACTATATATATTAATATTGTTATAAAATTGTTGGATTAAATTTTATTTCTAGCATACAAATAAACGAGTACAACAAACTGCATAATTAATTGTCCGAATTAAGTTTGCTCATTCATTATTGTTGGGCAGCACTGCAGTATAATTCGATTTTGTTAATTTTAACTGCTATTTTCCAGAATTCCCATTGAATTTGCTTCTAACTTGATCGCTGTTGTAAACAATGTAAAATTGTTTTACTAAAGTTAGAAATGTTCGTAACTAACATACATACTCAATGAAATAACCGAAGTAAATCTAAAATGTTTTAGAAATACGCTAAACTTTTATGTTTTCGATCCAACATTAAACTATATATTACTAAAATTTTTTAAAATTTTTTTGTTAATTAGAATCGTTAGAATCACTATAAAATTAAATTGAGGAAGAAAATTATCTCTTGCCGAACAATTACTGTAAAAGTTAAGTATAAAAACTGCTCACACATAGTACATGACCTAATCATTGCTTTAAGCTTTTTTAATCATTTTAATCAGACTTCAATTAACTACATGTTAATAAAAAAACAGAATAGAATAGCGTAGAGAAGATACCAGTTGTGTTAGAATTGAAATTGCGGCGCAACTGAATTTTTTGTTATGTTGATTGTGATTTCAATGGTATGAGCAATGGTAGTGAAGCTGCTGTAAACAGTGATAAAGCCCTTCAGCTACTAATACAATGGTCTAACAGACACATACATACATGTAATATATGTAGCCATACAAGATGACGGTGTAAATTAAAAAAACTCTCTCACAATGAGTTAAAACTTTATTGAAGTCAATACTGAATGCAACGATTGAAGTGTCAGTAGTTTTTTATACTATAATAGTAAGTTCGCAAATACATTTGATAGTTTATAGGCAAAAATGTACAGTATATGTACAGTATGTCTAATATATATATTCTGTTTAATTCATATAATAATAATTGAATAGGTAGGAGTTTGAACACAGTTAGTGTTGGTAGTGTAGTGACTGTGCTGTAACTCTATTGTAAGTTTAGGCAGCATTGCATTGAATCGTCATTGCAATCAAACCTTGGTTTACAATGGACTCATCATTGTTTCACATTGTTGTTTCACGTCAATTATGATTATGATTACAGTGAGCATAATCATGCGTGCATACCAAATGGCCCAACAATTATCTAAACATGCAAACGCAATAATTATTTTTGTGTGAGCGCTTCTTTCACTTGTCTTCACTTTCATGGAATACCATTTTTCTTACAAAATAAACGTTAGCCAGCAATACATGTGTGTGTCGTTGCTATTCATTTGCATTCACTACTCACGTCATACGCGAATTATGAATAAGCATTAGAATATATGAACGCTAAATCACAGCTTGAGCTCTTGTCTCTTTTCATTATTAGGATTAAATAAGATTTGATTCAAAAAAAGATTATGAGATTTTCGAGTGGAAATAAGTCCTCTCTAATGGGGCGCACACTAACACTAACACTAACACTACACTACACTATATCGTACAATCAAATGATACATGCGCTCAATAAAATGTTATGTCTAAACTTAAGAATAAATTCAATGGCAGAGAAATATAAGTTTTCGATAACATAAATGAATGATGTGAGTTGTATGTGAATGTGTGTGTGTGTGTGTGTGGATGCGAATGTCGCAACAAATTTTGATTACTAACTCAATTTTCATAGACACATAAGTCTATTTTCATTAGCACTAGTCTCCGTTAAGCTGTGGAGCTCTATTTTTTGTGAGAGAGGATAATTCTAACAATAAATATAAAGCTTTAACTAAGCGTGCAAAGTTGAAGACGATAGACGATGATAACGTTACCAATGATGTATAAACTTGAGCTGAGGATACCAACTCATGATTATGTACTGCATTGCGCGGAGAGAGAGAGAGAGAGAGAGAGAGAGAGAGAGAGAGAGAGAGAGAGAGAGAGAGAGAGAGAGAGAGTGGAGAGAGGAGAGAGAGTGGAGAGAGCACAACATCGAGA
>JAQIVF010001053.1:0-15993 GCA_034698365.1 Steganacarus magnus
AGTTACATCATTTTTGAGCTTGAGCTTGACAAGCTGAAGCTGAAGCTCACCATTTTTGAGCTTATTCCCATCATTACCTGAAAATCAGTTTTTCGGTTAGAAAATTTAACTTTCGAAGTAAAGATTTTAACTCAACTAATGTTGTATAAAATATTTTAACCTAAATTTTAAGTATTAAAAACATTTGGTCATAACCGAATTTTTCGATCCATACTGATAATTGTACAAAGCACTACTCAACTTTTCAAACTAACTAAAAGTTTAAAAACTTATTTTTGTATAATTATTATTAATAGTCTTAATGACTAATAATGTAAAACACTTGTGATCTCAGCGCACACAAAACAACTAATTCATTCTGTGCACAGAAGCGGCAAAATACAACCGCATTAATATTTGATAAAAATTTATTTTAAATAAAAATTAATTAACACGAAATAAGTGTGTCCTTATTATTTATTGAATAATTTTGATCGAAATAAGATTATACTAGATATTAATAGTCGATTGTTTATTAACCAATATTTATTATTAGAGCTGAGAATTTAGGGATTGTCCCAATTTTGTTAAATGTGCCAAAACTCTATAAAATAGACTATTTATATTATAATAATATTAATTTATTTAATTAAAGTATTATTTTTGTCCCAAAGTGTCCAAAATTTCATAAAATTTCTAAAATGTCCCAATAGTTGGGATTTGTCCCTAAAATAGAGTAGTTAAGAAAAATTGTCGTTTAAATCAGTAAAGTTTTTGACGCCCTTCTAATTTTTAACAAAAATGCGAAAAGATTATAGCATAAATACGAAATTTAACTTGTTTAGTAAAAATTTTGTCCCAAAATTTGTCCCTAAATTATCAAATTTTTGTCCCAAAATTTGTCCCAAAAAGGCTCTTTTAAATGTCCCTGAATTCTCAGCTCTATTTATTATATATATTTAATCAGTAATCTAAAACCAAAATCTAGATTACTTGTGTTTACGGTTTGTACACCAAACCAAGTTATAATATAAACCACTATTGTGGGCGTTAACCGGTTAGTATCACATTCGCCGGTCATTTCTACATAAACCTACGGTTTCGATGCGTTTATAATTAAGCGACGATTCTGGACATTCCCGCTCCTTTCGTTATCGTTCTCGCGGACAGTAACGTACAGAGAAGTTCAAAATTAATTCCAGGTTCACCGGTTAACCTTTTTATATTTTAATAATAAAATTTGAAATTTAAGTATTTTTAATTAATTTAAATCGTATTTGCTAATACAATGAAAAAATATTCTCTGCGTTTATTTTCAAAAATAGTTCAAAATTTCTAAGTTAATATTTTAAAAATGCTTTTTGGAATCATTTTTTCATTAAATATGAATTAAACAAAGATTTAAGTTAGAAAAATAAACCGGTTAACTTTATTATTAGAGACGAAAAATTAAGGTCTATAAACTGTGTATAATCAGGAGAGAAAAAGGAAAAAAGTTGAAAATTCAGGACTATTCAGGAGTCATTTTTTACATTACTTTTAATTTTTGAGAGTAAAGTTTCAATTTGTTATGGCATTTTGTAAACATATACTTAAATATTAAAACACAAAATTAAAGTAATTTTTATAAATTATACGTTTTAGTCATATATTACTTTTCACAGTTAGCATATATCTATCAGAAAGTGAATAAATTTTGGTCAAAACGGATGTTTATGGATTAACACACATTTTCATGAATTAACACTAAAATTCAGGATTTTCAGGAACAATAATTGGGTCTCAAAATACTTGTTTTAGTGTGATTCGTTCGCATATTTATTCATCGCAGTTATAGCTTTGTCCAGAAAGAAAAAGGATTTTCCCGAATTTTTTGTCTCTATTTATTATAAATTTTAACTTTAACCGGTTAAAAGTTAACCGTTAAAATAGCTCATCCCTAGATAAAACAAATTCAAGTAACTTAAAAAATGTCAAACTCAATCAATTAAATTTTCTTGATTTACGATGAGAACTAAAAATATAATTTTTTAGTATTTATTTGTTTACTAAATTCTTAATAACAATGTTATATTTTATTTTAACAAATATGTTTAATTCGGTCATTATTCAAGTAAGAATAATTCTATTAAATGTTATATTTATTATACATTACACATTATAATTTTGAAAAACTATAAGCTCTTAAATAATTGTACTTAAAAAAAATCTGCAACTCTAAACTGAGATTTAAAGATTTTTGAACGCTAGAAAACTCATTTGATTTCAATTTCTAACACAAACAAACATAGTGATCATTTAGTATAAGATTGGTTGCACTCCACCGGTGTTAGGAATAAACTCAAAAAATTTCATTTCATTGTGCGGATTTGCGTAATAATGCTTCTTAGGCTGATGACCAGTATGGGTCATTATATTATCAGATACACTGCTGTAAAAATTATGATATTTATCATCAGGTTTGTGATGCTCTTCGCTGGGTTTTGCTGTCGAGTGATGTCCGCTTGAAGAGTGTGGACTGTTCGCGATAATTATCGACTCGTCTTTATGATGATGATGCTCGTCGTCATCCTCTCCAGAATACACAATACCGTTCATTGTAGTGGAAGCGGTTATCGGGTGTCTAGCTTTACTGTAGTGTATGCCAAACGATACTTTTTCTATAAGAGAGAAATTTTTTTGCAAGTCTCAAATGGGATTAGATTTAGTGAACGTTAATCGATGATTACTTACTCGCTGGCCTCGTTAGAAGGTTAAATATAGAGTTAACAATGAACTGCTTGAAAGCTATTAACTGACTAATAGTGTTGCCCGCGACCACCTTTTTTGACGGGTTTTTAATTAGCGGTGTATGATCCAAGTGAACGTTAATCGGTTTTGTAATTGATATATCGTTTGATTTATGGTGTTTGTCGTGGTGATGGTGATCATCATCATCATCGTCGTGGTGGTGGTGGTGATGGTCGATATCATTATGTTCGGGATCATCCAAATGCGCCGACAATTTATTCAATTTATTTTGAAACGAAAACGATTTTGAGTGCGATTTAGCGATAAAAAATTTGTTGAAAATAATTAACATTAATGTAATTAAAAATACGTTCATTCTATCTGTTGTTTCGGATTTACTGGAGTTTTACTCTAAATTTTCTCAACCTTTACTTAGTAACTGAAGTCTAAAGTGAAATACATAGTAAAATTACTAATTTATATATACTGCACTTTTATAGACTATCTTTTTTTAGTGTTTCAAGAGATCAGCCATAAAGATATCTTTTGTTTTAGACCGCACATCATTGATTCATTGAATTTAATTAATTAAGCAAAAATATAATTGGTTTGCTAAATATAATTCTAGGCAATATTTTTTTAGGAGATATATGAATGCATTCTGAATTTTTACTAATTTGTTTGTTAACCCGCGTTATCTCAATCTGTTTTACATTTTTGTTTCATATGCAAAACAGTAATGACAATTTTCTTCTTGTTGTCTGGTAAACGTAAAAAGCCTAAACTCATTGTGTTAGCGTTAAAAGCGAAAAAATCAATAAAAGAGATAATAAATTAACTTAATAGTTAGTAGTTTGTATGCGCCACTGAAATATACTGATCACTGATGCAGATCTGTTTGATTTTTCATCATAGTTAATATAGGTAACCTATAAAAATAATATACTCCGTACCCTCAAGCTATTAAGAAAAATAATAAATAATTCCTAACCCTTTAAGAGAAATATTTAATAATTTATGTGGTCAACAGTGGTATTGATGCCATTATCTAATTAACTTATATCTGCAAAATTTTCCTTATCAACTACGCTAATAGGGTTAACTTTGCTGGAGATAAAAAAACTATCTCTTTTATATAAACACAATTGTTTATTACGCGCTCACAAACTCGTTTAAGTTTAAAGTTTACAACAAGAAAACGATTTTCTATTTTGTTATCCTTTGCGTACGACGATATCGTTTATCAATGTGTTCAATCTAACTGAAAATTAAATACAACAGTACAACACTTATTTCGAGTTTATTGAGTAATTGCAGATATATTTTGTCTAACAGATGATCTAAATGTTTTTAACTAAATTATTAGTGGATGTGTAGCAATAATTTTCACTAATATGACATTCATTTCAAAAAATGTAATAACTTTAATAACAACATTTATATGCTATTTAGTGTATAATTACAATAATAAAAATTTAATATTAGTGTTTCCGCAATTAATAGAAGAAGGTCTTAGCTTACAAAATGCAGGTAAATTCAAATTTCAATGCATATTGCACTTTATTTAAAGCAATTTTAGATTAATAAAGTTCACTTTTTAATTTTAGCTTAATCGATAGTATTCTATAAATATGTATAATTTTCTTATTGTTAAGCTTTATAATACTTTCATAGTGATTGAGAGGGCAACGCCACTGTGATGAACTCTTTTGTAGTAAACTCAGTGCTAGCTGCAAAAGTATGATTGTGTTAGTTAGTAGTAGCTGTTAGTTTTTAGTTATACAAATTAAATCAATTAGTATTCAGTATATTATCATTGTTACAGAGGGAGTTTTTGCCCAGGATTGACACCCCCAAGAAAATCGGAAAAACCTGACCCCCTCAACGAAAATTCGAGATTTTCAAAAATTGTCGTTTAAATCTGATGAGTTTTTGAGACCCCTATAAATTTCGTCCAAAATTAGGAAAAAATTGTCGCTTAAATCCGGTGAGATTTGACCCCCCTTAAAATTTCGAGGGCTGACCCCACCCTAGAGGTTTGGAGTTTGTGTAACTACGCTATACTATATAAATGTTAATCACAGTCTTATAACCATGAAAGTAAGCACACTTACTCTCTGTTTTATTTATTGTAATACTTACTAAATCATTTAAAGCATAAATTTACGCTTAAAACAAATATTTAGGTATTATATGGACATTTCAAAAGATTTCGTTAATAATAGTAACAGTGATTATTGGAATAATCATCGATAAATTTTCGTGCAAATTTTTAATTTCGTTGGGTCTAGTAATAGTCGGAATTTCATCGCTTTCTTTGTCGTTTCAAACACAATTAATACCACTAATATTCATATATCTTGTTAATGGCATCGGACACTCATTCGGTCTTCCGTTGACAATAAAAATTACGAAACAGAACTCGATTCGCACAAAATTCGCGACCATATCGTCATTTATGCTGATCGCGTCAAACATTAGTGGAACTATTTGTCCATTAATGCACGCTTATATAAATAAATATTACGGCTGGAGAATTTCGATAATGTTTGCGTCAATAGTTACGCTTATTGTTAGTTTATTAGCATACATCCTCATTAGTGACAATAGTGATATCGAGAAAACTAATCAATCAAGTAATAGCGATAACACCATTGAAAAACCAACGAAAGAAATCGTTTCGCAAATAAGTTACGCAAAATTATTTAGTTATCCAATATTATGGACATGTCTTTATTGTAGAATTACAGCTAAAATAAGCAGAACATTGTTGGCTGATTGGGCGCTGTTGTACTTGATTAACGAAAAAAAACTAACAATATTTATGGCAAGTTATTACTTTAGTGTTCTAGAAATCGGAGGTGTTTTCGGAAAATTATTGTCAGCTGCTATTACCGATTTATTAGTAAAAGAATCTCGTCTAAAACCAGGGTATATTCCGCTGACGGCGAGACTGCCTGTGTCTATATTTTTATTTGCAATCAATGCGTTCGGTCTGTATTTATTCACATTCATTAGTAGTGATATGGAAAGTACATTGCTTTGGACAACTTTGACAGCTTTTGGACTAATAGTGGGTGCGTCCAGTTCTGGACTGGTTCTTACAATACTTGTAATGTCATCTGACATGTCTTCAAAGAATAATATTGGAAAATGTTTGTCACTATTAAATTTATCATCAAAAGGTAGTGCAGATTTAATTATTTTTATATAGTAAAGAGGTATTAACTAATTTGAATTTCTTATATTTCAAAAAGTTGGTGGTTTAATATCATCATATCCGCTCACATTAATCGCAAGCTATTACTCGTGGAATTGTAACTTCACCGTATTTTTATTATTGTGTATTATTTCTATGATTATGCTTATAATAGTTCCTAAATTTTCGAAAAAATTAATAATTGAATGAAGTGAGCCAAGAATTAAATGATACAAACAGTTATAAGCAACACTTATAAGTTGTGTTAATGCTTCTACTGTTATAGTAAAAATTAGATAAATTAAACAATATCCTCGAAGGAGTGATCAAACAGATTAAATTAACCTAAAAAAGATTTGAAATGAGTGATTGAAAATAAGGAAATTTTTAAAAATTCATTACTGTACATAAAATTCCATTTTCGTTGCATTCTTTTACTTCCACATATTTGTAATAAAATTAAAGTTAAAAATTGTTGAGTCTAGTTATGTTTGTTTTGAATGTATGTTACACATTAGAAGCTTATATTTGTTTCTTTAATTTACTGATGTTGGCGGTCAATACGCACAATACTGATCCTAAATGGAAATCTTGTAACGATTTCTAAAGCGCTTTTAAGTAATAATATGGTGGCATCAGCTAAAGATATAATAGACAAACCAAACCACATTCCAACAATTCCTCCCATATTACATAATACTTTATAAAAACTCATTTTATATGTTTCAATGTATACTTCAATCATTGAATTTTCCGGTATTATATTTAGTGTAGTTTTATTCTGCTTCCTATAACTACTCTTTTTAATAGTGTAATACTCCACTAAACAATCTTTTATACAATACGTTACACACGATTTAATGAATTTGCTATGATAACTATTTGAAGTAAAATGACTGCAAAATTTAAACTAGAATTTGTCTCGTATTTCCTATAAAGAGAAATACTATCATAAACTATTGATGGCACACAACCATTATATTCAATTTGATAGTTATTCATAAAACAGTCTCTAAAACAATTTTGCCAGCGATTTGCAGTTAAAAGAACACGTTTTGATGATAATTGTTGTTTGCATCGATTATTAATTGTGTTTAATTGTAACTTTTCAAACGCAGTATAAAATACAGCTGTTTCTTGTTTAGGTTCGATAATAATTAAGAATTCGGTAAATCTATAAGTTGCTGAATAGTTTTGATGAAATAATGATGAGTCGAAATTGAATGTAATTCTATCTAATAATCGGTTTATGTTTGAATTGAGTAAAATTTTATTTTCGGTTTGATTTAAGTTTGTAAAATAAGTGATAATAACTCTAATTAAATTTGGACTAATTATACTTAATTGGTAATCAGGTTTCGGACAATTAAGCACTGATCTATCGATTTTTAAACTACAAGATAATCGTGAGGAAATAAATTTGTCTAATAATCGATAAAATTGTTGATACGTGTGATTTGAAATAACAAGTCTTCTATTTCGAAATCTGTTATCTGCTTTACTAATATTTTCATATTTGAATACCGGATATATTGTACTTGATCTCACAAAATCATTGTAGTTGATTGCAACTCTTAATTCAAGCCATGGCAATGACTTTTCATAATAAACATTCCTTCTAATAATTATCTGGTAATTCAAATAACTATCCAATAATTGCCACATTTGCCATAACATTAGACTAATAAGTGAAGCAACAATTATTGGTCGAAAAAGTTTTTTGTAAAATTTAATAATAATTAACTGATTAATAATTTTATATTTATGTATTAATAATTTCAAAAATCCTTCCGATATTTCAGCGAATTTTATGAATAAGTGATAAACACTTAAACCAAAAAACATTGAAATCATAGCACAAAACGAACATAAATATGTTATGAAATCGATTTTTGGTTTCGATATATACATCAATTGATCTTTTACTGAATTAGTAAATAAAGTAGTGGTGAAATTCGTATGAGTGATTTTAATTTTTAACATATTGCTTAAATCATTTACAGTAAAATACTCATTTAGACAGTTTATTGGGCAATAAATTTGTATATGTTTTAAATACTTAGCGCTTAACTTACATTCGTTTTCTGAACATATTTTAATTTCGCTTGAGTTAAATATCCAGTTATGATTGCATTTACATTTCTCAAACTCCAATCGTTGCATATGTCTTACAATACAATCCTCTCTTGATTTTGGTAATTCATCGAACGCTTCATTCTTCTTATAGTGATAACAATTAGTTTCGTATGGAGATTCTAGCAATCGAGATGTGATTGCCATTATCTCATGAGTACTGCCAAATTGGTAAACGCTATTAAACAGATGAGGAGAAGTTTTCGCGGGATGAACAATGAATAGTAATTTTTCTCTCTTAATAATATCGAACGTAATATAAATAAACTCACGGTAACTTGCAGTGTAACTTTTATTTGGAAAATAATTACTAAAGTATGTGAAACATTTTAGTCTTTTATGCGAATAACTTTCAATAACCTTTGAGAATTGGGAGCAATTTCCTTGTGAATATAATTTTTTGTTTTGAGCATAAAATACACATTTAACTGAACTGATTATATAACTACTATATGTTTGATTTTCATATTCATTTAACTTATAATTAATATTTTTGATGTAATGACACATAGAAATAGCAGGTATTTGGTGTTCAAATACTCCAACATTGATGTCATTAATTGTACGGAATTTCGTGTATTCCACTGTATACGTAATTATTTGATAACTGAATAAAGAAAGTGCAAATAAAAATCCAAACTGTTTCCGATGAAACATTTTGAAAACTGTTAAACATAATTCAAGTAATTTGATATGCATTTTTATCTGTTAAAATTATATAGTAATTATAAAAAAATTTATTTTAAAGCACACACCACACAGATTGTCGATCAAGTGTCGAAAATTTTTTTACCATTGCTTACTTTACCTTATTTTATAATTTCGAAATATTTTCAATTTATTGATTTTAATCTACTAATAGACAAAGTATTTAAATATTTAGATAACTTTTTTGAATTTCTTGTGGCATTAAAAAACAATAAACTTATTCAATTTCATAGAGTGTTTTATGCTTTTAGGAAATGTTTAGAAAAACATATATTTTCTATAGAATACAAAATTTATAGTTTGATTTTTGACAAACAAAATTTCAGTTTGACCAAACAAATCATGTAAATCAAGGTGTAAATAAAAGATTAGAAGCTAAAAGAACTTCAAGTTATAAGTTCGACTAAAGTTGTCGTGGGTTTAATGGTTATAAAACCGACCCGAAATGTTAAAAATTTTTTAATAAATTAAACCGAACGGATAAACCGCGGTTTTGACCAAACAGCCATCTGATAAATTATTGTTTAAAAGTCTCATAAATTTTAAATGCAAATTTATGCACAAAAGTCATTACAAGATTATTAGATATAAAGTTTGAAAACTTTACAAAACATGCATTTAGCATTAAGTCCAGTTTATTTTTCTATATATTTTATTTAAAAAATCCAGTTTTTAGAAGTTAATGTGGTAAGTCTATTTGTTTTTGACTATAGTATGATTCAAGTCACGTAACAAATAAAGAAAATACGAGTATAAATAGCTTTTTGAAAAATATATATAACACATATTTGAAAAAACTAATTGTTGAGTCGTGATAATTGTGAAGGTTATAATATCACACAAAACAGTTAAACGTAGATTACATGACTGAACCTATTCAATGTCACAACGATTAAAGCTTATTGTTACAAAATTTATCAAATCGATTTCAAATGGAAGATAGAAAATCAAAGGTTAATAGTAGCACTGTTATTGTAAATTAAAGATAATAAAGTGTCTGCAAAATATAATGCTTTAAATGCTATAAATTAATTTGAAAACCATTATAAATGCAACATAAACAGAGCGTTAAATACTTAAAACAATATCATTGCAGCTAATATTTTTAATAAAAAATTAGTAAAAGCGTTTTGACAGTAAAAATGGAGTCGATTGAATTGGAAAAAGTAGAGATATTATTGAATAATGATAAAAAGAAGTACCAGTGCGGTGAAACTATTAGCGGTACGGTTAATATTGCGTTAAATGGAGAGTTAGAGTTGTCACGAGTGAATATTGTGTTGCGATCGATGGCTGAAGTGAAATTGGTTGAGATTTATGACTATAATTATAGAGAGGATTGCGAGTATAGCGATAATGAACAATATTTGAACATTGTTTACGAAATACCGGACAATAGTATGGGTTTTTAATCGTATTTTTAATATTTTTTAACTTAAAAATTCATAACAATTATGGAGTCTTCATAAAGAGCTTTCGAAATCTTTTATATTACTCTATTACAGTACGCAAAACTGTGGTCAGAAAAGGCGAATACAGCATACCATTTGAATTCAAATTACCAGATGAGTGATTTCTTTACGAAAAACAAAATATTATAAATGTTTTACTTATTTATGTTTGCGTCCGTCACAAACACAGCATTCCATCGTCGTTTAAAACAAATTACGGTTTTATTAAATACTGGATCGAAGCAATTATTGGTGAAGATTTTATCACATCAGAAGTATATCGCGATAAAAAGTATATCAATGTTGAATCACCATTTCGTCACGATATACACGTAAAAATTACATAAATTATACATACAGAAAATATACCTTAAAATGTAATTACAAATAGTTATCAGTTGGTGGCGGAACTGAAAAAGATTTCACATTTTCAGCGCTAGCGAGTGGTAAGGTTCGCATCGATGCCTCCATTAGGAAAAAGGGTCACAAACCAGGTTCATAATCAATAAATTTAAAGTATTAAAAGTTTTATTTTATAACATAATTGTATTTAAAGGTGAGACCGTTGAAGTACATTGTCTGGTGACAAACACATCATCGGTTGCAGTCACACCTCGCGCTAAGTTTTACCAAATTGAAATATATATGGCTAAACAAAGGCATAAGACACTGGGATGTGAGAGCGACGCAGTGGTTGCAGAGATTGTGAATGCTGGAGAAACTAGAGAGCGGAATATATTAGTTCAGATACCGAATGATATAACGCTATCGATAAAATCTCGATTGATTTCGATAAAATACTTTATTCACGTTACGCTCGATATTCCACACGCATTTGATTTACACTTAGATTTGCCGATTATTATAACAAACGAGTACGCCTTAAATGATGAAAACGCATCTTTTTTATAAAATCTTTATTTTTAGCTCACTATCTAAAGATAAATAGAGTTTATGGTTTTGACAAAGTCTGTCCGTCTGTTCGCAGTTCTCTATTGTCCGTAAATCAGTAAGCTTTTTAAGTCCAAGAAGTCTATTCCTTCCATACTACATCTTAATACTTAATAAATTAATAGCCTGTTATTAGTTGTCAGATTATAATATAAATATGGGTAACATAGCTCTAAAATAACAATAACCAAACAGTACAGTATATCATTTTAACAATACTATTTAGTGAGCTAAGATAGTGAGCTCTATTATGAATGTTTCTGAGTTGTTTTTATTTAATTTACTATTTCGTACAAAATGTGACAGAATGAAAATGCAGAATAAAATTATATTTCATAGCATAATACATTTTGTCGATTCAATATTAATATGTAACGGATATCGAGAAATTTTCTTTTAACTTCATTATATTCGAAAAAATTAAAGATGTTTTTATTTATATAAACAACTTTAACGTATTCTGTTTCCAGCACTTGTTTTAAGAAAATACATACATGCAAATTATTAACATTGAAAGGTTTTGATTCCTGAGCATTTCCTTATTCAACACAAAATTACGAAGTTTCTGCAAATAAAAAATAACTTAATCTTTATAGTTTGGGAACATCTGCATTAAAGTACAAAAATTATAGCAATAAAGTTTTGCTAAAATGGTAAAAATTAGAAAATGCATGACAATACTTTTAAAAGTGCTATTCGTGGCACTGGTTGTGGTCTTAATGAAATGGATTGTAATCGGTGTGCAATCAGTTAAGAAAATCAGTAGAATGGAGGCGCGAAAGAAGCGCCAGAATTAACAGAATCACAGCATACGCTACGACTGGATAATGTAGGTTAGAGCCATATATGTCACAATATTCAACACCATATTAGAGGTATTGATCGCAATACTTACAGTGATCGGGTTTTCCAGCGAGCTTCGATTTTTATTCAGCACAAGCGCAACTTTTAGTTGCACTTTTAGCAATATTCTGGTTTGTGTCGTACCAGCGGATCGCAAATATCCATTGGCCTGGAAGTGGCATTATGATCGCCTCGCATTTGTTTTCTTCAGTTTTGTCATTGATGTCAAGCTTAATATCGAGAAAAGCGTTTATAATTCTGACCCACATAAGCACAGTATTTTTTTAAACAAGTTTAAGAAAATGGAATTTTATTTACATATTTGATGTAAATTATTATTAATTATAAGTTTTACAAACAGTGTGAAACATCAATAATTAAATCCGTATCATTATTTAATTCTGACGTTGTGTGTCGAAAAACTATGGCATACAACCTTCTGATTGTATATTGTACGTTGAGCGTCGTTTAGTATATTACAGTTATTAGTTCTGTCACAGAACTTCTGTGCTAAATATAGCAACAATGTAGTATTTAGTATTTTAATGTTATAAAATAGATAAACAAGTATCTATATATTCTGTTCTAACATATTTAACGTATGAAATTTAAAATTTAGTGCCGTGAAAACGTATAATACTTCTGATATAACAATATTAATGATCAAATGTACTAATAATAAATCGTAAAATTTATTACGCCATTAGAAAACAAGAACGACACATTCACATAGAGCTCACTTCCATAAGTATTGTTAGGATAATGCAAAAAGAATTTAATAATTGTTACTTTTGCGCATTGTTATTATTTATATTAATTTTAATATGTGAAGTCCTATCTGACTATAAAGTTATAACTTGTAAGTCACTTAGTTTTAAGATATAGCATTGAAGTGGCAGACTTCTCGAACTCAATAGGTATGCTGTCACAGACAATAGAGGACTGCGAACAGACGGACAGACGGACAGACGGACAGACATTGTCAAATCCATAAGCTCGCCTTCATCTATATGAAGTGAGCTAAAAATCTAATTTAAAATAATTGTGAATTTATAAAAACGATGCAATTCTTTCATCAAACGCGAACTCGTTTGTTATAATAATAGGCAAATTTAAATGCAAATCGTTTGAATGCCGAATTTCAAGCGAATACGGAATATCGAGCGCAACGTGAATAAAGTATTTTATTGAAATCAAACGAGTCTTCAACGATAGCGATATATCTTTCGGTATCTGAACCGATATTGTCTGCGCACACGTTTCTCCAGCATTCACTACCTCACCAACCACTGCATCGCTCAAACATTCAATTGTCTTATGATATTCTTTAGCCATAAATATCTGTAACTGGACAAACTGTGCGCGAGGTTTGACTGAAATTGTCGATGTGTTTGTCACCAGACAATGTACTTCTACGGTCTCACCTATTAATACAAAAGAAAAATTTTGATGCACCTATTTTGCATAAATTTTGATCACAAACCAGGTATGTGTCCCTTTTTTCTTATGGAAGCATCGATGCAAACCTTACCACATAAAAATAAATTTGCGACATCTTTTTCTGTTCCGCCACCAACTGATAGCTATTTATAAAATACGGTATATTATTTAAACATAAATTAATTAATATACTTAATAAAGCATTTACATGTAAACCACTACGAAATGGTGATTCAACTATAAAATACTTTTTATCGCGATATACTTCTTGCTCGAACGAATCGTCATTAATATTCGCTTCGATCCAGTATTTGATAAAACCGTGATTTGTTTCAAAAGACGATGGAATACTATGCGTTTTATGCAAAAATATAATAAAAATATTCAAAACCGTGATTTGACATAACGTTAGAGGTTTACAGGTATTATAGCCAAGGAGTTAAAAATTCTTTGATAAAAAAGGTGAAAATTCTTTGTAAAATCTTTGACTATTTTAAAAGTATTCTTTGAACAAATATACCAAAGTCTTTGAGAATTCTTTGACTAAAAATTACTTTTATAGTTGAAAATATTTATAAAATAGTTGATTTTTAATAAATTAGTTATTAAAATGGTTCAATTATGAATAGATTGCATATTTAGTCTTAAGATATTATGTAAATTTTAAAAAATAACGAAATTTTAATAAATATATTGGCTTTTTAAAAATTCTTTGAATTAATGAAAATTTCTTTGAAATTATTTGAGAAAATTCGCTGGTTTTCTCAAAGAATAATTCTTTGAGAATAATAAAATTCTTTGACACTTTGATCAAAGAATATTTTACTCCTTGATAATAGCGCTTATTGTTTTATGCAATAAAGAAATAAATTTATTTATTAAGTTTAGGTTTTTATTTAAATTTTGAGAGAACAGCTTTTTCTTTTTGAAAATAAGAAAAATAAATTTTAGTACAAACAGCAATTTAAATTAAATATCATTGTTGAAACTCACTTATCCGGTAATTTGAATTCAAATGGTACGCAATCTTCGCCTTTTGTTATCTTAGTTTTTCTTACTAAAATAAAGTAATTGAAACGAAGTGAAAAGTGAATGACTAAAAGATAAATCATAATTTTAATAATTATATTAATATATAAAAGTAATTACAAAACATTATCGTTGCGAGCAGTACGTACATACAAATAATATAATTTTCTATGTAAATTTTTAAAATCCATAAAGATTTAATTTTTTAAAAACATGAGAATGCATACTATTCTCCGGTATCTCGTAAACAACGTTTAAGTACTCTTCGTGGTCCCGAAAAACGTAGCCTTGTTTATAATTGCGTCCAATAGCCTCAACCCATTTCACTTCAGCCATTGATCGCAACACAATGTTCACTCGTGACAACTCTAATTCTCCATTCAACGCAATAATAATCGTACCACTAATAGTTTGACCACTTTGGTAATTAGATTCATCACTATCCAGTAATATCTCTACATTTTTCTGTTGAATCAGATCCATTCTATTTTCAAATTTTTAAAAAATATATATATTCGCGAACTACGTTTGTTGTTTACAATACTTTATGATAGAATTGTTATGACAAGTTTCAAGAACTCGAACCTGAACTTAGAATCTATAAAAATGTAAAGCTTCGACGTGAAACAGTGCTTTAACTTATTGCAGAAATTTCTAATGATAAGAATAACTTATTTAGGAAGAAAGGAATCTGTAAAAATGACAGCACTTTACTCCAATTAAATCCAAAATTCGTTGGAAAAATATCACAGCATTTTTTAAGCCTCTTCTGGATGTTCTGAAAGCTTCCCAATCTTGAACTTCAGGTTAAAACTCTTAAATGTAAGAATCTAGACGCTAAGCTGCTTCCAGAATTAAAACCTTCAAGCCTGAGATTCGTATTCGAGTTCGTGATCTACAAGTCTTGAGTTTCTATGTAGTCATTACTAGTTGCGATCGATATAAGCATATAATGCTTTTTTATAGCACAAGCGCAGTATATTTCACAATATTTCGGAGTCGATTATTTATTAAAGTGTTCCAAGTTTTTGCAAAACTTTTAAGAAATTTCAAAGAATTAAATAAAAATTTTTCAAAGAAATTGTTTAAAATAACTATTTTTTCATTAAGTATTTGTAGTGTCCACGGTTTACTGTTAAAACAAATTAATCGAAATAAAACACAACAAATTTAAATATTATCAGATTTCGTTTAATGAATAAAACGAAATTAAAACAAATAATAAGGGTATGTTTTGTTTGAAATAATGTGATAAATTGAGTTTTCTCAAAGATATAGAAAGTAAATTTTAAAAAATGAGTTTATTTTTGGCAAAATTATTCAAAAAAACATTTTTTGATTGTTTAAATCAAAAGATGATGGGAACTATAAGCCAAAACTTTTATAAATCTGTCTTCCGAAAAGCTGGACTCTTAAAAATGTAATATATTTGATCATTTTATGTTTAAAACAGATAAAACTAGGTTTTAAAAATTTTTATTAAACAAATAACACGAAATTCGTCTTAAAAGTTGTTTAACGAAATAAAAC
>JAQIVF010001054.1:0-15991 GCA_034698365.1 Steganacarus magnus
ACTGTTTAAATTTTTTGTTAGTGGCAGGGCCACTGTTTAAATTTTTTGTTAGTGGCATGGCCACTGTTTAAGTTTTTGTTAGTGGCAGGGCCACTGTTTAATTTTTTGTTAGTGGCAGGGCCACTGTTTAAATTTTTTGTTAGTGGCAGGGCCACTAGAATTTTTTAATCCATATATCTAACAAAAATTTAAATTCGAAGTCAGATATTATGACCGTTTCGATCTTGTTTTCAATTATAATAGAATTAAGATTATTTCGTATAAATTTTCAATAGTTTGTTAGTGGAAGGGCAACAGTTAAATTATTTTTAAGTGGCAGGGCCACCGTTTGAAGAAGTAGATGAAGCCAATTTGTCCACTAGAAAAGAGTGATAAGTAATATTATTCGTTTGTATCCTGGAATTAGAAGCAATGCTACAAGCCCAAGAAGTTAACAAGTATAGTGAAAAAGTTATTAGCACGCAAAGTGACGTTGGGGTAGTTTATATCCCGAATTTCAACTGAAGTGTTATATGTTAAAAGATAGATATATATAAACTAATTGATACTATAAAACCTCTTAAAATTTAAAAATTATTAAACTTTAGCATTTGTTAAACTTTAAAAAAAATTATCAGTTAATTTATTATTATTTTAGATTCATTATTATTTTTATTTTTATTATAACTAATAATAAACAAATATATATTATATTAATTCAATAAAATAGCCCTCAAACTGTTAGAAATCATAAATAGGTTAAAAAAGTTTAAAAACTATTTGTATCGGAGCAGATATTTGGAGCAAAAAATGAATATAACAGTCATATTTAGGATTGACAGCTTGTATTAAAATTTGAAAAACAAAAATTAAATATTACCATTATGAATAATATTGTTTTCTCTTCCACACAAAGCTGAAAAAATTAGAGATTATATTCAATCAAAAATTTCAAAAAATAAAATTACATTAAATAAAATATCTAGATTTATTACTGGTAATGGATCAAATTTGGTGAAATTGTTTAAACTCGAATGGTATGAAAACGATAATACTGATGATTTTGAAGTTATTTATTATAATTTCTTTGAGATTAATAATATTTTCAAGATGAGTTTGATTTTAATGATGATAGTGATTTTGATATTGTAGAATCAAACATAAAAAGGTAAATTTATAAATATTAGTTGTTTAATTTATGTTCTTCAATGTGTAATAAATAAATGCATAAAGTCTTGAAGTCTTGAAGTCTTGAAGTCTTGAAGTCTTGAAGAAACTTTAAAAAATTATACAAATTTACTTAAAAAGTTTAAATATTCTTGTAAACTCTCTGAAATATTAAAATCATCGTCAGGATCTGTTTTACCCACAATAACTCCATGTTGTAATAATTCCATGTAATGACATGTCTGTACTTAATGACCAATTGCTTTATTTACAAAGAACAGTAGTATTCATGAGAGTGCTCTAATCCGGAAATAATTCAATTTGAATACCACAAATTTTGCTGAATGCTTAAAACTCACTTTTGTTCTGATGCACTCTTCTTCAATGTAAGGAGTAGCAACAAAATTCTGGAGTATTTGATTTCATAGAAATACAGAGTGACCTAAAATTGCAGATAAATATTAAAATTAAAGAAAAAGCGTTTAATCGAATACATTTAATAATTTTAATAGAGTTATTTGTTTTAAAGAGACAAAAACTGTATTTTTATGTTTAAAAATAATGAAATACTATTGTAACATTTTAAAAATATATATAAATGGAGACACAAGTACGAATCTTTTCTAATTGTTTTATAATTATTAACATCATTGTGATAAATTTACTTAGTTCCATTAGTAAAATGACTAAGAAATTTAGAATAAGCAATGGAATAAAAAATTAATTATTTTTGTCAGGAACATTTTTTCATAAGAATTTCTACACATGAAAACATACGGTGAATATTTAAATTCTTGCTGCATTTATTATGGGTTTTATTATGTAACTTCATTTTATTATTATTACTATTGCAGAGAATATACTTAAATAACCTAAGAAAATATCAGGTAAATATTTGTAGATATTTTTAAAATTTAAATAAATAAGCATTTTGTCGTTTATAAAATATTTTTAAAAAATATTGATAAGTAGATTCAATATGTGCAAACTTATTTCAGATTCAGAAAAATTTGATGGGATTTTTGACATTCCATTTATAAATAGTAAAATATTTCAAACTAATGATTTATTTCAAACTAGTATATTTTGGTTGCTTAACTGTCACCACTTAACTGAAAAAATTTAAAGGATCTTCTATTTAAAATTATTTTTTTATTTAAAATATAGGATCTTCTATATTATAACAACAAGAGAACTTGACTTAAAACGATATAAGGTTAATGAAGTGGCTGAATTATTTACTAATTCTGATAGAGAACCACCATGTCTAATGGCTTTAAGAATAATTAACGAAATAAAAATTTTAAAACAGGAAGTTTCAACACTAAATCCTCCTATCTATTACTTTTTACAAGTTGATAACGGATGGGATTGCAGAATGAAATTAAAAATTGGAAAGGGTCTTAATTAACTGACTATTATTCATATATATTCTCAAAATGAATAGAATATAATTCTAAATAACTTAATCAACTAATTAAAAAATTTTTAAAAATAAACTGATGTTTATAATCAGTAAACAGCAATAAAGAAATTTTCTAATAGTTAAAATTTTTTACTGTCATTATAATGTTTGTCTGAAAAAGTTTATTAAATTCATTTTTTTCTATAATTTTTTCTACTGATAAAATCAATTTACTAAATATTTTATTATAAAAAAGTAATTGAAATTTAAATTTGAAATGTTACGATATGGTAATAATTTTTGTTACTTAAGTTAATTGTTATGTATTTATAAAGACTTTTTAAACTATTATGTTGTAACTAGTGTTGTTTCATTACACTTTTTCAATTTAATTAAATTATGATAAAATAATTATATTAAATTTTAATTTAAATTAAATTAAATTTCAATTAATTTAAATTGTAATTCAATTATTAATTCGATTTCTATAACGATGAAAAATAATTGAAACAACCCTATGTTGTTTCAATTGCACTTTTTCTATTTAAATTAAATTAAATTAAGATTAATTGAAATTTTAATTCTAAGTTTATTTCGATTATAATATCTCTTAAAAATTTAAACAACACTAGTTGTAACTTATATGTGATATAATAAGATATATATGGAATTTGGCAAATACCATTGATTAAAGATAGCTTTGCAGACACAGATGGACTTATTAACAACTTATTTCGTTAAATCCATTAGCTCGCACACTATATAAAGTGATCAAAAATCTTAAAAAGTTGTTTCCTCTTAGAAAAACAATTAAATATCAAAATTATGTTACATCATTTCGGTTGCCAATAATATGCTTTTACGTTTTCAGTAAAATTATAATAATAAGTATTATTGTATTTTACAGTTTTTTATTTGCTAGAATTTAAAAGTTTTGAAATATGAAATAAAAAGATTTAAGTTATATTTAAGTATTTTAAACAATTAAAATTATCTCTTTCCAACAATCTGATGTAATAACTTAATTTTTTGCTTTTTTTTATTTGGAAAAAAGGGAAAAAACACAAATTTTTAATGAAAATGATAGATCCGATTCAGTTCTTAACGGGATAACTTCAGCCTAATTGTATCGTCTTGTTTTTTCTCCAAAGTTTAACTAACTAAACTGAATAAAAATTTTATATAGTTTATTACCCATAGCTTTAATCTTTTTTAGAATTTCACTGTTTCCATTAACAATTCCCTCTTCTGTGTGAATACTTATTGTGTTCATATAATTTCCTTCATCTTTAAGTACAATTATTGTAGGTAAGCCATAACTTTCTGTTATATTGTTCAATATAATGATATTCAGTGCTTTTTGCTTAATATCTGCGCTCACATCATACTCTGTTATATAATCCGCACGACTTTCATACCCTATGCACATATTCATAATTTAATACTGTAATATGATAATTATTCACATCTACATTAGTTCTAACAAAATAATAGAATTTTGTGGCGGTCTGATAATATCCACAAATATATTTCTCTGGAATTGAATAATTGTATATCGAAGTTTGAGCAGTTACCAGAATTTTCGAATACTTTGTCAAGTTCTCTCAGATTCGAACAATTCTGTAAGTTCAAACTCAAATATTTTTCCACAAATTATTTTCAAAATCAGACCGTATCTATTATAAAAACTTTATATTGCTGTTGAGATTTCTAAACCAAACATACTGTGTACAGCACCCACCTTGGATCAGCTCATACCGCAAGTGTCTAGCGACTATTGCAGCTTTTCTGCAATTGGGTCTCGCCTCAACTCGGTAAGCCTCTCAGCATCGGTCTGTCTTCGCCTTCGGTCTGAGAGCTACCAGTAAATCGTCCGTCTATCTACTGGTAGGCCGTTCGCCGCTGTGATTTAGCGGCTCCCTTCTACTGAGGCCTTACCGCCTCTTTTTTTAGAGAAATTAGTGAGTGAAAGAGAAAGAGAGAGACTTGTGCCTGATTGGCACAACTGTGACACTACCACTAACTTATTAAATAAAGCCAACGATCAAATTATTCAATTTTATTTAATAATTAAAAATACAAAGACTGAGTTAACAGTCGGAGGAGTTGAATCTCATTTTATAATATTCCATATACATTATTTGAATTATGTGAATAGTTATTAATTTGTCAATTTACATTATCATTTCTCACTGCATTTCATTGTCATTATTATAATCATTTCAATTTCATAGTCATACCATAAACAATATCATTTTCTTCACGTGTAATCATTTCATAACATACATTTTCATTAATATTGAAGCGACACAGAAATATCAGTATCGATGAATGTGTTTAAATCTTTTAATCGCTATAACTATAATCGCTTATAATTAATATCACAAATTCATATAACATTAACTATTTATTAGACAACTATTTCAATAATATTAGATACAAAATAAGTGCATTTAGTAACACGTAGTTAACAGTATGAAAGCTCACAATTAAGTGAAGTAATGGCTGCTTATGGCTAAAGCATGTAATTTAGTTATGAGTAATACAATAAGTGATTAATAACAATAATCGATGCGTAATTAATGAGTGAGTAATAGAAAAGGAATATAAACTATGAGTTTAGTGCTTTGTAATAAGCGCTGATTAGAATTGTGACTTGTCGGTCACTACAATATACTCATCAGTAATCATTCACATGTAAATACATCGCCTCGTAGTATATTTCAATAATATCCTATTATTATCATAATCATATATTCATTATCATCTCATTTAATAAAAAAAACAAGTTGTGTAATATATCTTATAAATTACAATACTATTTGTTTTATTTTAGCAGATAATTTATGTGTGAACATTTAATAAACAGTTTTTAAAACTGTTAGGAAATCTATAATTAATATAATTATTGAATTGTTAGTTTTTTGAAAATTATTTTAAATTTTTGGTTTAAACTTTTGATATCATCCATAATTTCGAACTCAATTTTCCGGGGCTATTTTGCATCCAAATATATTTAAGTCACTAAACATAAAATTGGCCTCGTATTAAAGTAAGAAATTAGAAAATGCAATGATATAATTTAAAACACACTTTCATTATAAAAAATTAAACTGTAATTAATAATAAAATTTAAATATTTGTCTATGATTTTTTTTTAAAACTATTACATTTGGAATTCAACTGTACACCACATTTATAATTTTTATTTTTCAATAATAGTGTAATTTCATAGAAGTAAAAAAGATCAAGGAATCTAAAGATTATTTTTAAAATAAATATTAAATAATTTGATTAAAAATTATCACTTATTAAGACTTTTAATCTTTTTGCGGAATAAAAATAAAATTTATTAAATTTTATTATTTTCTAGTAATTGAAATTGAAATCTAAAACCTGCTAATATAATAATATTTTTGTTTACAAGAGAAACAATTTAAAAGATTTCACAAGTTTAGAAATAATTTTTAAAAGAAAAATTCTTTATTGTTCCAGAAATTTCCAACTTTATTAAATTGACTTTGATTTTTATCGAAAACATATGATTAAAATGTAAAACAATTTATAAAAACTCAATAAATATTTCAAAAAAATTACAATAAATTATGCAAATTTTAACGTTTCTCAGTATCGTTGATTATAATGATAATTATAAGTCAAGTGCAATAATATTTATTTTAAATTTTTTATATATTACTCATACTTCATGAACTTTAAACTAGTGTTGTTTTAATTTTCTAGTATCGAAATAAGAATCGCAAAATAATTTTGATTCTTATTCCAATTAATCGAAATTGAAATAGAAACGAAATTATTTTAAAACAGAGAATACAAATCGAAATGGAATTTAAATAAAATATTTTTAGTGTTGTTTCCATTCTTTTTTTACATTATAAATCTATTCAAATTTCGGTTCTAAACTTTTATTTTAATTTCAATTCTATTTCTTTTCCGATGATAAATTCATTTTCTTAATTAATTTTATTCCGATTAATATTTATACATTTTTTATTTAAATACAATTCTGATTTAAATTCTTAAAATTAGAATAATTTCTATTCGATTATGATTCCAATTAATTGGAATAGGATTCGAAATTAATTTTCGATACTAATTTAGATTTTAAAGAATGGAAACACTACTTATATATTGTTTTACAAATAACTCAAATTTTACTAATTTCGATATCTTTTCCAATCCCATTATTTGTAATTTCTATTCCATTTCCGATAATTTCTATTCCAATTCAGATGATTACTTCATTTTCTTAATTAAATTCCAATTTCGATTAGTTGGAATAGGAATCAAAGTTAATTTTTAATTCTAATTTCTGTTTTTATTGTTGTTTAGATTTATTAATGAGATTTGTTGTGGTTTTTATAGCAGAATCAATGTCGATTTGTTCTGGTAAATCAGTACCGAACATGAGTTGCATTGGTTTGAAACCAGTAACTGTATTGTTGTAATTGTTGACAACATCTTTAACACTGTTGACCATATTAGATTTGGTCAGTCAATCAGTGCTATGCGAATGCATTTAAAGATAGTATCGTTAATTTTCTCATTCAAACTGTTGGTTTCTAGATGATATGTGTATGTGAAGCTTTGTTTATTGTTGTATTCATCTAGAAATCTTTTTAGAACACGACTTCTAAAATTTGTTCCATTATCAGACATTAAACGCTTAGCTTTTAGTTTATTTAGAATTGGATTAAACATTTAGATAATGGTTTGTGCTGAAATAGTTTTAGTATCTTAAGCCCAAATAAAACTTGAATGATGGTCTATAAATACTTGAATGTACGTAGCTTTAGTATTTCTGGCTGCAGAACCCATAACATCAGTCAATAGCCCACCACTCATATGGAGTGTCAGGTGTGATTAAAAAAGTGAGCTATCCTTATGTGGGATGTTGAGCTGGAATAAAATTAAAATAAATTTATTTGAAATAAGATAATGAATTACATAAAGTTGAATTTTTAACATTAAATTAATTAAGCATAAATTAAACAAAATTTAAACATGGGTTTGCTACTGGCCGAATGTATTTAACTTTAAATTAGGATAAATTTCACACTTATTAATTACTTAATATTCCATTTTTTGAACCTAAAACTTCTATTCGCTTCCCGAGTACTTCCCGCTTAAGTTAGTCGGCCTTACGGAGAGTCGTTAGAGCTGTTGAGCGATGTCGACGACACTTATGACTGAGTTAGTGGGCGATGAAGCACATCTTCTAACCCGAGAGCCTCGTAATGTTTGCGAAGAGCGTAATGGTATTCGTCTGCTACGGAGATTGAGCAACATTACGTTTGATGAACGAGTTAACGAAAATGAGTTCGAGTTAACACGTTATCGAAGTGAGGATTACGATGTTATAAACGGTGAAGAAAACGATATCCTACCGACTGCATAGTGACCGGTGTCCAAGTTGGTATACCGTTCTTCTAGAGCTCGCCACCGACCAGTGGTACGCACCAATCAACTGGCTGGCGATTAGCGCTTGCTCAATATTTGCCCAGGAGTCACTAAATATCGGTGGTCTACTTTCACAGCCAACCTTTACCAAGTATGCAAACAGTTCCTCCAGAGCTCTCCACCGTCAAGTGGGACGCACAATCCAACTGGCTGGCGGTATGCGCTCGTTCAGGACATATTTATGAGTCACTGGATATCGGTTATCTTCTTTCACAGACACCGTGAACCAAGTTGGCAGTACCTTCCTCCAGATTTCGCCACCGAGCATTGGGACGCACCAACCTACTATCTGGTGGTAAATTCTTTCCTAGTACATACACGTGACTCGCTGTATATCGGATGATTGCTTTCACAGAGACCGTGAACCAAGTTGGCAGTCCCTTCCTCCAGAGCTCACCACCGATCTGTGGGACACACAAACCAACTATCTGGCGGTTATTGCTTTTCTAGGACATACCTCTGAATTTCTGTATATCGGAGTATTTCTTGGACAGACTTTTTTATCAGTGTTGTTAGGCTTATCTTAAAAGTGTTTTAATATTCGTTACAATAGCGTATTATTACTCATAATAGTTTTAAAACGTGTCAACTAAACAGAATATAAAGTTGTCTCATAAGTTCAAAGAATTAACATATAGCTTGTAAGTGGTTGACTTTTTGGACTTAAGAGGACTGCGGACGGACGGACGGATAGACGGACGGATAGACTGATAGACGGACGGACTGTGTCAAATCCTTAAGCTCTACTTTTTTAAAAAGTGAGCTAAAAAACTTATAAAATTAATAGTTTCAAAAAAATTATAGTCCTCTAACTTTTTTATTTATTTTAAATTTATTCAACAAATAAATAAATAAATTCGGAAAATTGTATTTTTGAATAAATAAATCAGATTGAAAAAAGAGAATAAAATTAAAAATGATTCATTTTGAAAATTTAATAAATTATATATTTTAAAATTAATTTTATAATTACAAATTAATTATAATATTTTATAATTTAACTTTAATATCCAATTTAAATTAAAAAATTAAAATTTCTTTGTCAAATTTTGAAACATTTGATGTTAAAAAATTATCTTTTAAATAATTTATTTAAAGAAAATAACTAAGAATATATTACTAATTATAAGTTTTTCAAAACAAGCAGTTTTTAAAATATAATTGTTTCACATGAAAAGTTCCTAAAGTACGAAAAGCTCTACACGTATACTTTATTAACATAAATATTTACTGAATACATTATTAACATAAAACGAATGACTTAAGTATAGTTAGTGCGATTATATGTTATATTTACTACTTATAATTATACTTAGAAGAATCGATTATAATCAAAGACAAGAAGAACAGCTACGCTACACTGAAGCTCACCTAATGGTTGAAATTGACGAAAAACCTCAACCCTCACTCAACACTCGAATGACTATAGTGTTACGCAATAAACGTTAAGCGTCTCTGTTGTGTATGCATTGTTTCAACAGAATAAAATATTAATTCAAAATTTTTATTGATTGTATTATACAACAAACAATAATATACGAATGTTTTTAAAATAAATTAAAAAATTTAACAATAATATAAATACGTCTTTTTGTCTTTAATCAATTTAGAACATTGACAGAAAAAATCATGAAAAATATATCTAACTTTAAATCGTTATAAATATAAAAATATAATTTAAAAAATATACTAAACGGAATTATAAAGAAACCGTAAATTTAAAATTTATAGTTTAACAATTTTGAAGTATAACTTAAATAAAAAGAACATTTAAATATCTACAAAGTTTTCTTTTTCATATATCCAAACTTTTATTGCTTCAACATTTTAATAAAAAGATAATTAATTCATTATAATAAAGTTACAGTTATTAAAATCATTTATAACATTTATGGTTTATTTATTAATAGTTTTTCTTTAAAAAATTTATTAGCAGATTACTTATTAATAATTAGTCTTAGTTTTAAGTATAAATTAATTTGATCTCTATTTTAGATACAATGTCAATAAAAATATTTTTAAATTCTACTGGAAAGGGATTACAAAAAAACGTATTGAAAAAATTTGTACATAATGATCACTATAGGAATTTTTTATTGCAAAACAATATTTATTCAGTTAAAATTAGAAAAATACAAAGTAAGTTGCATAAGATAGAGACACAAGAAATTGAAAAAACAATTTTCACACCTTTTGGTGATAAACGACTAATATTAAACGATGGAATAAATACATTACCATTTTACTATAAAAACTTAGTATTATTATGTTTTTGTCAAATATAAAATAGTTATTATTACGGTTGCCACCCCAAAATTTTTAATAACCGGACAATCTTGGTAAAATAACCGGACACATACTTTTAACTTACTTACATTATTAATCTTCTAAATCAGAAAAACCGAACACCACTTTTTTGCCAATAATTTGTTACACAACCAAACTGCATTTTTCTACTAAAAACCGGATTGTCCGGTCAAAAATCGGACAGGTAGCAACCTTAGTTATTATAAATAAAACAATATTTTAACTTTTTTAATTAATATATTTTATTTTAACTTTTGTTAAACTTGTTCTGTAAATTGAAAACTTATTTTATGTATTTTATTGATAAGTTTGAAAAATAAATTTTGTTTGATGCATTATAAGTTGCTATAAAAATTAATAATGTTTACTAATCAAGAAATAAAATTTAAACATCCCAGTCGATGGTTAATCTACGGTCCAAGTGGGTCAAGAAAATCCACTTTTGTTAATGATTTAATACTAAATTCATATAAATTATTTGGACTTAGATTTAATACGATATTATATTGTTATGGGCAAGGATTTCCAAAAATTAAATTGTTGATAAAACAAAAATATATAAATATAATTCATTTACTGAAATCTATGTTGATAGTCTCGATCATAAAAAAATAATTTGATTATTATTGATAACAACATGAATACATTTGCTAATGATATATTAATAAGTGAATTATTTACAAAAAGGTCTCATCACCAAAATATCACTGTAATTTTTCTTGTGCAAAATTTATTTCCTAAAAGTAAGTATATGCGTGATTTATCTATAAGTTCACCATATATTGTTCAAATGCGTAATCCATGAGAAAGTTTTCAAAATAAACTTTTGTCTCGGTAAATTGATGGAGAAAAATGTAATTTTATTTCTGAAGAATATAAAGATGCAACTTTTGACAAACCATACAGTTAATTGTTGTTAGATTTCGGTCAAACAACACCAGATTTTTTAAAAGTCAGATAAAATGTTTTATACAAATGAGTCTCCTAAAGTGGTTTATATTAAAAACGAATAATTATTTATGCAACTCATTTTAAAATGTGAACAAGAACTCAATCAATTAAGTAAATTAAAGTCTCTCAAAGAAAAAAATAAATTGATTACAAAAGTTAATGACTGTGTGATAAAAACGATAGCAGAAATTTCATATAATTGTTTACGTGGAAACATTCCTTTAACAAGATGTAATTACAAAAAATTAAAAGAATATAAAACAATTTTAAGAAAATTAGGTAATAAAAAGATTTCATTGCAAAGAAAAGGAAAATTTATTAAACAGAAAGATGGATTTCTGAATAATTTGTTGCCGGTCGTTTTAGCATTGCATTCAACAGTAATTGTGAAAAAATTATCAAAATGAGTAGATTTTAAAAAATGAAGAAGTTCCAATCGATAATGAAGAGTCAAATAAGAAAAAACTAACAGAAACTTTAAATATTTTAAAGTTATCAACAACACTTTACTTAAAACAAGCTTCCATTTTAGATATTGAAATCAAAAATGATTTAGACACTAATTTGAATGATTATCAAAAAGTCAAGTTATATTCCAATGCATTAATAAAATTTTTAAAAGCTAAAGAAAAATATGAAGACACTACTGATCAAACAATGAAAAGCATTGTTGCTTCTCAAGCATTATCAACTCCAAAAATCATTTACAAAAAAAGAAAAAAACCTATTAAATCAGTTAAAAAGAGAAAGTAAAAAAATAAAGTAGTGATGAATTTGTGTCAGCACCTTCACCAACTGATTTTTCGAATTAATTAGTAAGACGATTATATGAGTTAACGGAATCGAGTAGATCTACATCATCAGGAGTGAAATACAATAAAATTTTTCAACAAGAAAATTCGAGCACAAAATTTGGAAATAAAGAAAGAATAACTAGAAAATCTAAAACTAAAGCAAAAGAAAAATCAAGAGAAATCCACGATTATGAAGAAGGAGAAATACCACCATGGGAAAACTTTTAATAATGAAAATTTATTATCTAAATTATACTATAATTTGAAAAATCCATCAAGTTTTAAAGGACTTTATACATTATATTCTAATACTAAAAAGAATATTCCAAATATTAATTTAATAGATTTTAATAAATTGGTTGGTTAATAAAACAAGATACGTATACATTACATAATTACAAAATTAAAAATTTCAGAAGAAATTAAATTATATCAAAACATATTGATTATAATTGGCAAATTGACTTAATAGAAATATAACATCATAAAGAAAATAATGAGTATAAATATTTACTAATGGTATTTGATGTTTTATCTAAATTTGGATGGTCTGAGAGTATTTATAATAAGAAACCTCAATCAATTAAGAAAGCTTTCATCAAATTATTATTAAAAAATAAAAGAAAGCCAAAAGTCTTCTTAGTCAAAAGTCAAAGACTTAAAGTCTAAAACGTCAAAAACTTACATCAAAAAGAAATAAATCTGAGCCAAAACGTAAAATTAGAAAAATTAGAAAAATTAAAAAAGACATATTTAGTTATAAATGAGTAGTGAAATATTAAAAAGTGAATTGGATGTTTTTGGGAGCAAGTTGATATTCATTTAGGAAATACTTTGGTATCTCAAAGCTCAAACACACATTAGTATAGATCTTGGATAGACTTATTAACAACATACAACAAATTAGCTTTTGATACTCATCTAAGATCAACTGGTTTAGTTTCATTAAAAGCAGACCCTGATGCTCTTGATAACGATTCAAGTGCAATAATTAATGGAAGTAAAGAATTTACTCTATTTGGTGGACTACATGGTTATATATTTATTTCGGACAAACTATTAATTAATTGTATACCAATTTGTATATCATTAAATAAAGTTAAAGATAACTTTATATTTGTTGTTGGAGATGCTATTGTTAGTGATGCTGAACAACCTGGTCCTAAACTTAAATTACTAGATGCCTGTATATACTTAAAGAATCATTATCTCCTAACTTATTAGCTGCTCATGCAAAAGCAATTATACAATTTAATGCTAAAATTTCAATAAAAAGATAGGATGTTAAAGTTCTTAATATACCTTCAGGACAATCTACTTATGTTATTGATAATGATTACATGTTCCAAATCCCATGTCAATTTATCGTTGGTTTAATTCAACATAATGCCCATTCCGGGAATATTAAACGAAATGCATTAGTATTTAAACATCATGATTTGAATTATTTGACAGTTCATTTAAATGGTAAAATGATTCTATGCAAACCATTACAACCTGACTATGAAAATAACAACTATGAAAGAGAATATTTTGAATTTTATAATAATTTAGGCGCAACACTCTCACCAAACTGTTTAAATATAACTTACAAATACTTTAAAAGTCGAGCTTGTTTATACGCTTTTAATTTTAATTCTGATTTCGATAATCCAAAAGAAATCGAATATATTAATTTACCAAAAGAAGGATTTCTCAACATAGAATTACATTTTGCAAATAATCTGGCAAATCCCTTGAAGATTGTTTGCTATGCTGTATTCGATGACATGATAGAAATAGATTCATCAAGAAACGTTACGACAGATTATTAATGGATACATTACAAATAAATAGAGTTTTGGAATCCTATTCATTTACAAGAAATCAGTTTTGTGGTGTTTTACCTATTGATCATTTACCTATAAAAAAATTAAATGACCATGTTCATTCATTATTAATACAAATAAATCATCTCTTCTAGGTAAACATTGGTTTGATTTATATTTACCTTTAAAAGGAAAAAATTAATATTTTGATAGTTTTGGTTTGAAACCATTAAATAAAGAAGTATATTTATTTTTCGAGAAAAATGGTAAATGGACTTATAATAATATAGCACTGCAAAAATATGATAGCAAAAGCTGTGGAAAATTTTGTTCATTATATTTAGCATTTCGATCGAAAGGTCTATCAAAAAAAGATTTCATCAATTTATTTAGCTCAAATAAATCTAATAATGAAAAACTTGTTAAAATACTATTTAAAAAAATGTATAATTTTATTTAATATAATTATGTTAATCTAATTTAAATAAATAAAATATTAAAAAATTTACATTAAATTTACATTTTTATGCCTTTATTTAATTTTTTTCAAATACTTTTAAAAAAATGATAATTATCTTATTTAACCATTTCATGCTGATGACAAAAAACATACAAATATTCGATGAATTAATAGCATATATTATAAGCATGCTGATATTCTTTCTATTTTCTTTTTTGAATATTTTTATATTTTTATATCATAAAATATTTTTATTTTACTTTCGATTTCCATTTATATTTCCATTTTGTGTTATTTCGATATTTATTTTAAATGTTTTGAATATTAAAAATTTCTTATTTTAATTTCTATTTCGATTTATTTTTAATTATTTTTAATTTAATTTCGATGTCGATTTTAAATTTCAAAATACTTTCGATCCTATTTCAATTTCAATTAATTGAAAAATAAATAGAAATTTTTTATCAATTTGAATTTGAATTTAAAAAATGGAAATAACACTAGTCTTAAGAAAATTATTTTATTAAAAATTTTAACTTCTGATTAAATTATTTAAATCATTTATGTTTAATTTTTTTATTAATTATAATATTTTGTTTGAGTGTTCGACAGTTCGGTTGCGAGCTATGGAGGAAGAGTCCTCAAACTTTGTCAAATTAAAACAACTCTATTTCTAATTATTTAAAATTTAAAAAATTTTTTGAGCACAAAAATAATCTAATTTAGTTTGAATAATAATTGATTTATTGAGGAATAAGATATATTTATTATTGTATTAGAAGTAAATTTAGTTAATTACCGCTATATATGAAAGAACTTAAGCGATAGCGAAAGACAAATTAATTTAAATTAATGTATTTAATTTTAATGTAAAAGTGTTATATACATTAATATCTTGATCAGAATTCTCTGTACAATAAAATCTTTTAAAGTATAAAATTATAATATATTTAATTTTTTTAAAAAAAACAACTACTGATAAAACAAAATTTGTACATATTCCAAATAATATAATACTTTCACTTTTGCAACTCTGGCAATATTATAATAAAGAAAAATATTATAGAGAAAGTTAAATTATTAAAATTGTATTAAAATGCAAGAATTTCAACTGTAAATATTAACCAATATTTAAATAAATAAAAATATTGTAAATTTAAAGTAGCTTTTTATGGAGTCGCGAAAAAGTCAAAAAAAAAATTTTTGTTTTTGACAAAGATATATTTATTGTAAATTGTTGTATTAATTTTATAAAATTAATATCAAATTCTAAATTATATTCTTAAGGATGAAAGCAACACATTTTAATATTAAAGTATTACATATTTTTTATTCATACATTTTAACTGAAAATAATATATATATATCAAAATTTTATATTATTGCTGTATTAACATTAATTTATACTTCTAATAAGTGATTAATACTTTAATAAAATTAAAAATTCATTTATAATTAGAAACTAGAATGAACATTATAAATGAGCTTACTTTGATCAACATATCTGGCATTAATGTAAATTTTGTAAGACTATAGATTGAAAATGTTGAAAAAACATTGTTTAAAAAAATAAGTTAAAAGGAAACAATACAAATAAATTTTCTCTGCTAACAATACTATCTATTATTTAAACCAAAAATTT
>JAQIVF010001055.1:0-15988 GCA_034698365.1 Steganacarus magnus
TTTGAGCTGAGCTGATTTATGTAAAAGCAGAGCTTAGCTGATATTATTAAAATAATTTAGCTTAAAATTTAGAATTTAAAGAAATATATTGGTTTATATTATTAAAGAACAGCCTCAACACTCTAAAATAGCTATAGATGAATCAGATAATCTATTTATAAGTTAATTTATAATTACTTCTAATTTAGTTTTTTGAATTTCAGCTCGATATCAAAGCTTGTATTAAATCTATGTGAGCTGAGCTGAGCTGATAATTTCAGTTCCTTATCTCTAAAATCTGAGCTGAAAATCAGCTCGAGCTGCAGCTAGCTGAGCTCCAGCTGAACTGTTGCCCATCTCTACTTACTAGCTATATCTTATTATATTATAAAAATCAAATTTTCATCATTAGACGTTACGCTACAAAACTAATTTTCGTTACAATGCGCTGGAGTAACAAATTTAGAGTAACAAAGAATTTGAAAAAAAAATTATTGTGCAAACAAAACTAACTATTTTAATAAGTTAGCTGTATTATGAATGTTTCGGTCTTGTTTATCCGTAAATTTTCGAAACTATTTTATTTAAAATAATTCATAATAAACTATAATTCAGTATATACTCGAAAACAGTGCAATATAGAAAAGCAATTAAAAATCATTATTACACTGAGGTTGAAATTAATACATTAATACATCATCAGTGAAATGATAAAATAAAATTAACAAAAACTGGTATAAATTCTAAATGAAGTTTCTTTAACCCGTTAATCTATTATGCAATTATTATATTACCAGCATATTAAAAAAATAAATTATTTCTGTTAAAATTTTTATAATCTTAATTAAAAATTTTTTTTAGCTTACCTCATATATATGATTGAGGCCAGCTTATGGTTATGACAAATGTCCAACGATTAACAGTTGATAATAGGCTGTTTTAAAATAATACAGTCCTTTTTTAATAATAACTGGATTTCTAGAATTAGGCTTATTGGCGATCGGATTTTAACTGTTAAAATAAATGCTTAAAATTAACAGATAGTAAATTGTGTATTTTAAGTAGTTTTGTTTCAAATGCACTTTTTCAATTTAAATTAAATCACATTTAAATTATTAAAATAACTTGTAATTTAAATTAAATTAAATTACAATATATGATTGAAATTATAATTCCACAAATATTTCGATAAAAAATAATTGAAACAACACTATTTTTAATCAACTATTGGCACTTAAATATAACATACCGTTAGAAAATTTATTGAAATTAGTAATATTTATTGTTTCATACAATAAACGATATATTTCAGTTTAATTTATTTTAAGTATTTTGGATGTTAGATATTTAAAAATTTATAATTGATAAGTTTAATTGTATTTGAAGTTTGAATTTAAGAATAAAAATAGCTAAAATTAATTTTTATTCAATGTCAAAAGGCTGCCAAATGTTTTGGATCAGTATTTTTAAACAGACTAAACCTAAGCGTATGACATCCAATTATTCAGCTCTAGAGACGAGACTGCCAGTAATTCTCAAGCTCAGCCAAATTTTTCACCTCTAAATGAAAGTTTATTGATTTAATAAAAAAAATAAATTTATGAAACAAAGATATAATAATTGCGGGTTTTATTAAAAATTTTAAGAAGCTTATTAAAACATTTTTCTTTTCTATTAAACTTTTCTAAAAATAATACTGGTGTCAATTAAAAGGTTTTGAAATAATTGAAAAAAACATAAATGGAATTAGATTAAAGTTTTTTTTGTGGGTAATTAAATAATAGTTAATAGAAATTAGCATAAATTATATAAATATACATATTTTAATTTAATTTTTTCGATAACCTATATATGTATAAAGTGTTCGATTCTATTATCTTTATCATTATACATATAAATTATTAATATATAAATCTAGTAGAAATCATGGCAATACTCGCGTAAGATTTTGTTAAAATGAAATAATTATTTCTTATTTATTTTCTTCTATTATATTAAAAAACTTTTCACATAATCAAAAAATAGATTGCTCAGTATTCCTATGTCAAGTATTTCACTGTGTGTTATCGCTCTAATAGGAGGTATGGTGTTATATATAGTATTAACTGTTAATAATAAAAATTAAAAATTAATTTTCAACAAAAAAAAATTCAAATCAATTATAGAAAATTGTGTTGAGGCAGACAAGTTCAGCAGACAATTGTGCGGTTATACCGCGCCAACAACATTCATGCTGCCTAATTCAAGCTGTTTCAAAATCGGTGACAGTTACATCTTTAGCCCTCGACTCAATTGGAACGATGGCACGTACTTTGTGTACAGAGTTCAGGTTAACACACAAATAGTTATTGGTTCGTGTTGTTCCGCTGGTGAGGACCTAATTATTAATTTAAAACATCAGGAAATATTATTTAATCAAAAAATATACTCAAATGCTTATTATTATTATTATCTGCAGTCAAAGGTTCATTTTATAGTACAGGTCTAGTGACCAGTGGTAGGTTTATTGGTGAGAATGTTATACTAGTTTTCGATTATATCGATGACAGACAGACCTGTAATGGATGTCAATCTAGTGTTGGACTTACTCGTGTGCGGTCGGACGCAATGCTATCAATCGGCACAAAAGGAGTTGGAAACTGGATTGAATGCACGGGCAACGCAACTATACTGTTCTCGCCGGCTCTTACTTCAACTCTGCAAACAATTTACCGCACTTTGCAGACGGTATGGAATGATTGCTCCACTTGTGTCGATACTTGTTAACACTTGATTTTTTGTACGTTTCTAATGTCAAAATATTTCGTATCATTTATTTACTAAATTTTAAATTTTCGATCAATAACCAGGTGTTTTAAATATATCCATATCGAACTGTTTTATTTTATTAATAAAGTTTTTTAAAGTTGCTTACTAGACTATATCGTAATTCCAGGTGAAAATTCAATAATATTTCGTATATTTTATAATATACTGTTTTTTTAAATAACTGTCTTAAATAACAAGAGCTAATCATTTATAAATATAAACAATTACGTATAGCTAATGATTTTTAGTTTTGAAATTTTGTGTTGCATTATAAGTTAATCAGTGATGGAAAATATTAGTTGTGCACACTTTTATAAAACTTGGATCTGAAGATGTGATAGAATGCTATCACGAAATATTATCCAAATTTCACCTGGTATTACGAAATACTCTCTAGTAAACTAATTTAAGAAAATTTATTTATAACCCGGTGTTTGTATTTTCTGGTTTCTTTTAATTATAAATAATTAAAAATCTATTATTTGGGCACACTTTTATTGAAATTGCATTTTTATATCAGTATTTGGATATTTATATCACACGCCAGTTTTTAAATCAATAAGCAATTCAGAAAACGTTATTTATTAATAAAAAAGTCACACCATAATGTTGTTTGATAATTTTTAAACAATGATATATTATTGATATTCAAAATTTAATGATAAATACTATTCGCAAGTTTTCGGTACACCCATGGGATCTAATAACTCTCCAGTAATTGCTGAATTAATTATTATCCCAATTGATTGCATTATTAATTCTAATTTAAAGTTAAAATATCATGTTCGATTTGTAGATGACATTTTTATTATCATAAAAGAAAATAAATAAAAAAAAATTTTTGGATTATAAAAATAATATGAGATTTTTTAAAATTTAATATAGTAATAGAAGCAAATAGTCGGGTAAACTTTTTAAATATTTCAATTTATAGTGTGAAATCACGCTTGTTAACTAAGGTTTACCGGGAGGTTTAAGGTTTAACTCATTTCAATAGATATTTAAATTTCTATTCATATGCTCCAGAAAATTTCTCTGAGCCTAAATTCTTATAAATTTTTTTGATTTAAAAGAAAAATATATTTATGAAACAAAAATGAAAACTTAAATAAAAATTGCCGGTTATAATAAAAAAAATTCAAAAAAAACTTATTAAAACATTTTTCTTTTTATTACGCCAGAATAAAATAACTACTGTATAATACTGGTGACTATGAAAAGTTTTTAATACTAATTAAAGTTTTTTGTGGGTATTTAAATAATCGTTCATAGAAATTAGCATAAATTATATAAATATACTCATTTAAATTTATTTTTACGATACCCTCTATATAGTGTTCGATTCTTTTATTTTTATTATAAAACCAAATAAATTATTAAAATAAACTTTTAGTAGAAACGATTGCATAACACGCGTAAGATTTGTTTATTAATTTTCTATTATAATATATACTTTTCACACAATCAAATAGATTGCTCAGTATTCCGATGTCAGGTATTCTGCTGTGCTTTATCAGTCTAATAGCAGGTATATCGTTATATTGTATAATAATAAGATAAAAATTAATTTTTTTTTAAAAAAACATTAACTAAGTTTAGGAAAATTTTGTTGCGGCAGACGAGTGCAGACCAGCTCCAGTGCCGAATCAAACTTGTTTTACGACCGGTGACGTTAAAGGTGAAAAACTATTATTGATAGAACCGAATAACATTTTTACAGATCAAAGCAACTTATAAAAACTAAATAAAAAAACCAATTTGCATTTTGTGATATTTTAATTAATTCGGTAATTATTTTTAATTATTAACAAAAATTAAATTTCTAAAGTCGAGTAATTTGACCGAAAAACAAATTCTTATTATGTCTGTTATCTCGAATCACAAAAATAAACGGATGATCCACTTTGAAATCTTTCGGAGGCGGCGGTAAACAGCAATAAGTAATTGACACTCCAGTTGCAGCCGCGGCTTCGCTTCCCTCCTCATTAACCTCGAGAAATACTTTATGAACAACATCTGACACATACAGATTTCGGTGACCATTAATGCCAGATAAGTCGGCGTTTTCGGTGAAAATGTTGACAAAACCGAGACTTTTAAGTTGGGCCACAAGTGAATACGACACTTGTATTGTGAATTTCGGTAAATATATATTAATGGAAAGAGTTTCCATTGATTCGATAGCGGAATTAAACTTCTTTTCTGTTAGAACTGATGCTGTTTTCTGTAAACCATTCAATTCTCGTGACAGTACAATATACATACTGATATCACCACCGATGTATGGCATCTCTAGAATATCCGCATCTAATTCTTTACTGGCAGTAAACTTAAATTTGGTATTAAACTTGCTCATCATTTTTACTGTTACTTTTGTGTCTCCATTATTATAGAATGTGGTTTCCATTGTTTTTGTTGGGTTAAACACTTTCATCCATTTACCTATAGTTATAAAGTATTTAATAATCAGTAAAATACAATTTTTTATAATGTTTATACTGTCTGTTAATGATTTTATCAATTATTATTTAACTTTTTCTTGCGTTACGCAATTTTAAACATTAAACTGTCGAGAAAAGATAAATGTTAATTAATAAAGTAATTAACTTTAATTATATATAATTCATATCATTGCTTGGAAACTACCTTTAAAATAAACCGCATTAACAATAACCAATCGAGTGTAATGTGGTAGCGGTGAAGAGAATAGTGACGGGATTTTATTGTTAGTCTTATCTGCGACCCATTCATTAATTGTTTTGATGGCATTTTCACCATTTTTAGCGAAATCCACTTCTTGTATGCTTGCGTCGTAATTGAGTTGCAAAAGATTGCGGTAATCGTTCAGTATTTCGAAATCATTTTGTGCGATAACTCGATTCGCAACATTCAACACATATTGACTTTGATTCGCATCACGTATTTGTTGCAATAAATTGTTGTACGCGTTGTGTGCCTCACTGTCAGCGATGTTATACGAATTATAGCCCAACAATTGTCTCAATTCATCATTCGTTTCACCTTTTGCTCCGAGATGTACCATACCTGCAATTTTTCAGTGGGTTTTCAGAAAAATAGAGTCGCTTTGTTGATTAGTGAAATGAATTAGAGTCCGAAACGGACCCCGTGGGCCCCTAAAATAGTTGTCGGGCTCGGGCTTTAACCTTAAAGGTCTTTGTCGGGCCTGGATTTTGCTTTTAAAAAATAGAAAGCCCGAAAATGTTTAAAATTCAATATTTTCCTCAAATTATACCTTATTTCCAAAAAATAATTTCTACTTTTAGCATAAATTTAAAATAACCATAAAACTTACTACAATAAACTAATCATAATTTACAATTATTGTATATTCATTCATATTTTATTGAAATTCAAGCTTTTACAAGTATAAGTGATGAATTTTTTCAGTTTTGAAATCGGGCCGGGCTTTGAGTTTTTAAAATTGTCTGGCTTTTACCGGACTCGGGCTTAATTATTTCGGGCCTTAAATATTTTAAGATTTCGGACTCTTAAATGAATGTCATCACAACTTTTATTTATTTAATAATTTAATCAAATTTGTCAAACAGAAAATTATAACTAATAAATAATAAATAGTATATAATTTATCTATCAATTGTGTTTTACAATAATTTGTTAGTAAAAATATACATTAATATCATTAATAACATTACCCAAAGCAGTAGTGAGTGATAGCGGAGATATTACATGATTGCCATCGTTTGCAGCAGTGATCGCATTCAACACTCTTATCCCAAATTCATTGCTTGCCTGCGAGACATTGTTATCTATTAACGATTGATTGCTTGCGAGTGACATTATTTTATTTAAAATGTAACTTTATTTTACGAAATTTTTATTATTTCTCAAATACGTTGAGTTCGTATTAATGGTGTACAATATATGCGCATTGCACTTGTTTTACTTGATAAAAATCAGATAGCGATCGTTACCTTCAGACTGAGACTGTGTTATGCGATCGTTACCTTCAGACTGAGTTATTACTTGATATGCCAGCGTTTTGTCAATGTAGTTTCATTTATTGTTTCATTTATTGCTCAATCAATATTAGCATACAATCAGATATATGTAAAAAAATAATAATAATAATACATATGATAAAAAAATAATAAAATAAAAAAATGATAATAAGAGACAACTTACAAAAAAAAGTGTGACAATATATGAGCCGCATAAGAGTAAATAATTTCACAATCATGGAAGTCGCTAACCCTGTGTCCAATTATGAAATACATATGGACACAAGGGGGCGACTGCCGAGACTATATAATCAAATAAACCATTATAATGTACGACAAAAAATAATTATAGCATGGTATATAGTAATTGATAATTAGTGATTAGTGGAAAGTAAAACATCACCACATAACAGTTCTCACTGACACAGAATATATAAAAAATCTGCGCAGGTAAGAACAGTCACCGGGATAATGTATATATGCGATAATAACACTTGCAAAAGTAAATGACTATAACACTTGTAAAGATAAACTACTAAGCATCCAATTAGGTAAGCAGTGCAAAACTAAATGGATAACAGTAAGGGTATGTAATCAGAATATATATAGGAGATTTGATATAGGGAGGGAAAGATAAGACAAAGAACTAATGAAGGAAGATATTCTACTGGTCAAGTGTTAAAATAGCACACACCCTCCACAATCTGAACAAATAGGCATTTGATTATATAAAAAAACAAATATAATTATTGATTAAATGTGTTGATACAAAAAAAGATGAGCAAAAAAAAGAGATCATAGGTGAGTGCTGTTTTATTGGCGGCGATATAAGTATTCCAAATTGTGATCAACGTTAAAGTTAGCCAATTCATACCCAAAAAGAGGGCGCCCATCCAAATCTTGTGATGCAGTTGCAAAACGGGCGTAATTGCGAGTGACATCCAATCCAATAATAGCTTCCTCCGGAACAGCAGTGGGAGTGATACGCGACACACATTGTATGCGAACTCTATCAAAGATAGTGAGGCGATTGCCACCATTAGTAGCAATAAAGGTGGTGAGTCTGTTGAGGATTCCAAATATATCGTCGTAATTTTCTGGGAGTGCGGTGTCCTGTAGTGGGATAGTAGTACGAGCGCGACGATTTCTGACACTACTTATTGGTGTGGTGTGGGTGACAACAGTCGGTACAACTTGTGGGCGTTGTGTGGTCGACATAATTGGAACATGCGGAATGTTAGAGAAGTTAGTGGAACGAACAATACCGATATGTGGTCTATCAATCACTGCATACGGCCGAAATAAACGATCATTGAAGCGATGGTTGCGAAAAGCAGTGTCGAATGATGTTGGAATACCATGTCCATTAGTACTGCCGCCAATATTCAGCCGTCCCGCTGGTGCCGTAGCGCATCTAGATTGTTCGCTATCTGGTTTGAAGAAGATGGCTGAACATTCTCGGTATTACCGGTGTCTGGTGATAAGGATGAGTCCGGAACTTGATTGATAGTAACATTTCCACCAGAAGTGTTATTAAGGAGGCCATTAAGGGTTATGAAATAATGTACATGCGTTATGTTTTAGTATTTGGACTAATGTTCTATCGGTATATCGTTGTTGGTGGGCAGTACCGCAGCAGCTCTTAAAAAAGTCTACTGACCAACACCACCAGAAAATAATCGAATTAGCAACTAGTAGGTGTTTGTTTCTTGTGTGGTAAGAAATATTGTCTTCACGTAGAGCTATGTTAAAATTAGTTTCGATTAACTCTCTAATGTTAGATAAGAATTGGCAAGAAAATAAATAATGACCTACTGTTTCGTCTTCTAGTAGGCAAATACTGCATAAGTTATTATTAGGGGTAATATTAGAGAAACGAATGGTTTCCAAACGTGTGTTAAACCCTTTCAATTTAATCCTAAAAGCAATGTGCATATTTTGTAAGCATAAAACAGTACCCTTAATATTATACCGCTGTATAGCAGTATTTGTTAGGAAGTCGTAAATTTCTTTTAATGTGCGACTTCTTCCAAACACAAATTCAATCGCTTGAATACTGAATGGTTTTAAAGTACTAAGAAAATGTTCATTATTACAATCGGCAATAAATCTAAAAAGATTATTACTTGAATTCAAGCATCCCGACAAAACCTCATTACACAGTGAAAACCATTTAAAGTTAGGATTGCTAATATCACTAACATTCTTTAGGTACAAAGCATGTAAAGTAAGTAAAGGTGGGATTATAGGTAATCCACATGCTCTTATAGGTCTTGCATAATGCTTGCAGGGATACCATACATAATCTGGCCATAACGTGGTCGAAATAGCAAATTCAATTTGTTTTATAAATATCATAGGGATTTTAGGCCAAAGATTAAAAATATACTGTAGGTTAGAGGCAACAATACAGTTAATAATAATAGTTCTACGTTCCATACTGGCCCTATGAAGAAATCGTTTTTCAGAGTAAAGTAATTTTATTAAACTAAAAAATTTCTGATTGTTATGTTGAATTAAACCTGATTTATCAAATTTAAATCCTAAAACTGTAAAAGAGTCACTAAGCATATTTATAGGTATAAAATTATTAATATTAATGTTAAGTGCTGTAATTATGGTCTTATCATTATTAAATTCAAGACCAGAGATCTGACTAAAGGTGTTCCATGTAATGTGAAAAAGGTTCCAATCATCAGCAGAATTCAAGAACACAACAATATCATCAAAGTAGCAGAAGACTCTGTTCGGTAAAACATCATTAATATTAGTAAGGAATATATTCATGCAGATGAGGAATAGTTGGACACTAAGATTACAACCCTGCTTAAGGCCTCTATAATTCCTAATGGTGTCTGAAAATATGTGGTTTTTGATACGCAGTCTACAGTAACTTTTAAATATGATGCTGCAGATACAGTGGAACATTGTATCAGGCAAACCGGTAAATTTGAGACATTTAGCTATAAAGTCATGGTAAAGGCTGTCATATGCAGCCTTAATATCTAGTTTCGCAATATAATTGTAACGTTTAATAGCAATGTTAAAGTAAACTATAGCTAATAATTCATTGGGTTTGAAGTCAGTACGGTATGCAAATTGTTGAAGCGAAATATTTTTTATTAATAATGGTGTAAATGATAAAGAAAATGATTGCATAATTAATTTATAAATGATATGCGAAATAAAAATTGGTCGAAAATCAATCGGAAGCAAAGCATTCTTATTTTTTGGCAAAAGGTAAATGTCTAAGCGACAGAATTGTTTTGGTAGACCATGAAGTGCAGTTATACTAACAAATTCACATATCATGTCTATAATATTAACTGGTAAGTATTTAATAGCCCGAATTGAAACATTATCGGAAAGATGAGAATCAGGTTTTTTCATAGCAATCATAGCACAGCGAATGTCTTCAATCGAAAAGCCTGACCAGTCAACTGGTAAGTCAGAGAGAGAGCAGGTACTATAGGTTCTAATGTAATCAATTTCTGTATGATCTAATACGCGTTTTCGTTTGCTAAATTTTTTAGAAAAGAATGAAGTAAACAGTGAAATATTATTAATATTAATCGTTTTCATAGGACTATTAGTTATATGAGATTTATATTGTTTGGAGAGAATAAGTTTCTTTTTATTGATACTCGACTCATTACAATCGTGATTGACTGAACGTAAGTAATCATTACAGTAAATAAGTGATTGATTAAATATGTTTGTAAATATATTCCATGACCTCACTGGATCTATTATACCATCTAAGGATGTAATGTTATATGTAGTAAGCATTGTTAAAAAATGTTTATTAAAAGTATCATTTAGGAAAAAAAAGTTATGGTATCGAGTACAACGATTGTAAACATGTTCAGTGCGGACGACTAAAATTAGTGCAGTATGATCGGATTTTAGTCCTATTGAATAGTATAAAGAAATACATTTACTGATATCTATAGAGGCTAATGCATGGTCAATACGCGAAGCTCCAGTGTTATAAAAGAAAGTGAAGCGTTGATTAGTATTTTTGGGTTCGAGTTCTGTGATGCGAAGGTAAGAAAAAAGATTTTTAAAGAAACCACACATAGAGATCTCATGAGTTGCTACAACGTGAGTGCGATGATTTCTGTGTAAGATAGTATTAAAGTCACCAATAATAATAAAGTGTGGTTTCAGAAATTTATGGTTAAGAAACATAAGTAACCTAAAAAGTTTCATAAAACTAGTTTTTTTATATCTAGGAATATAGATATGGATGAGAAGTGTGCAGTATGTAAATGACTCAATCAGAAGTACTTGGAAGAAGTCGAGATTATATAATAATCTGTGTGGTATGTTATATTTAATATAGCATACTATAGATTTAGAACCATTATAATAAAAATGCATGTTATCTAATGATAATCTCTGGTGAGTTCGGTATTCTTGAAAACAGATAATGTCAAACGATTTTTGTAAAAAATTTGTAGAAGTAAAGTGATCGTGAGAAAGTGATCGTATGTTCTGTGATAGTATGCGCATAATATAAATTAATCAGGTAAGAAATTAAAGAAACATGTGTGGTGAATACAGAAGTTCTAAATAACGTAAGTAGATTAGTAGAATGGTTAAACTAAGAATATGATATCATAAAAAAATGATAGTAAAATAAATACTGCTATATAGCATGCGGCAAAGTGTAATGGAGAGTTATACCACAACCATTCTAGACAGAATGTTGGTAAAGTAATGAAAGGGTGGAGGTTAATAACATAAACACAAATAAATGTAGTACACAAATTTATTAATAGCATAGTTAACATGAGATTATTTGTATAATTATTGATTAAAAAAGTATATATAAAAAACAAAAAAATCTTTGAACGATCTGTTACAAAAAATGTAATGGTATTTCACGAAATGTAATAATAATACAATTATTAATCTATATATAAAAAAGTGTCAGATTAGAACATAATTCACAATGTGGTAAGTGATACAATGAGAGGTGTATATAATTTAGATTAAATATAATTATATGCTAAGAACAAAAAAAAATATAGATATATTTGAAGAAAAAAAATGTAACTCAAAACAATAAATGATAAGTATAAGGAAAGTGTGATAATCGGTTAAAGACGTAAAATTTAGATAAACAATATAAACTAATATGCGAGATGTTCTCCGAATATATGAGCAACAAGTATTTTTAATATATCGATGACTGTGTGATTCACGAAATTAGTGTACTCAAAACGTATCGCGCGTATCCATACTCTGCGTGAGTTACAACTCTAATCAAAAGTAATAGTAATTAATGAACAGGAATAAAGGAAAAGAAGAATATCCAATAAAAATTTCGAAAATGTAATGTTAAACAGTCACCTCTATATAAGCGGAAAGGAAGGTCTCTATGAACCATCGAGATGTGTTCATAGATAACCATTCTATCGGCGCTATGAGTACCAATACAATAAGCACACTGGAAGTGGCCAGCGTTAGCATACGGGACACCAAATGCACGCATATATTGGGCGTCACCCATAGCTCTACCAGTTAGGTTAACAGGTCTAATTCAGATACGCAATACTGGTCTCCCTTGGAAGTCTCGTGCCAGTAATAAAGAGTTGTGTGCAATTATTTGGTGTACGAAGACATGCTCTGGTGAGAAACCATCGTACATGCATTGTGAGCAAAAGAAAAGCCTAATTGAGTGGTAAAGTATCATATGTGCCGCGAGCGCATCGACGTTCATACGGATGGCAGGAGCAGTTGTCATTCAAAAAGCCATTCAAAACGTTAATACGTGGATAGCATTCCACACAGTAATGCTCGTTTATCCCATGCATAGCTCTCATATGGCGACTAAAGGAGGCTGCATTGTCACGCAAATATAGTGCTGACACTTGATTTCTAGTGAGACGCCAGAAACAAAGACAGCGAAATCGGAATCCAATGAGTCTGTCTCTTCCTGTTAGACGAGTTCGGAAGAGTCTTGTCTCACAGCAGCGGGTGTAAGACCATGCTGTTAGATCTCCATGCACATTACAAAATAGTGGCCATTGGAAAAAGATAAGGTTGTCAGGTAAGAGGAAAGCAACATCATCTCTGAGTACAGCGCGTGTGTTTAACTACGAGAAGTAAGATATAAAGCGTTAAGATATAAAAGAATGAGAAAATAGAAATTACAAACAAACCTCAGCAAAGTTGACCACAATAGGTCTATAACCTCTAACTATCGGTTCGCAGAAACTATTCTGTAAATTTCCCATCGCTGCAAAAGCATTCATATTGAAATGTATTTGACTGTTAGCCGCAACACTTAACATAACATAAAAAATACAGTGGCAATCAGTGTAATATTCAAATACAAAACACAGAGAAAGGAGAATAAAAAAATGACTGAACTGATTCAAAAGCTAGCAAAAACTGAAAGCAAACGTTTAAGAGTCGATAGAAATTAGTTACAAATAACCACAGAAAAATCATATGAAATATTAATTCCAAAACAATAAACAATAAACAAATGCAACCAAAAGTCCATTAAAGATATGGTGTAAAATTACACCAACCAATTAGTATATGATTAATAATTACAAAGAATTAGAGTAAAAATGTAATTCGAACTACCACTAAAAATTGTTTTAAAATTATATATAATATTACATACCAAAGTGCTTCCAAATAAGTATTATAAGTGGTTCAAAGTGCTTCCAATTAAGTGGTTCAAAGAGCACAATAAAAAATTATAATAGCAATTCTTTTAAAGAGTGTTATTAAATTCTAACTGACGCCAGAGGATTAGAGTAAAGGAAAGTATTAACCAGAGTTGTCTGTCGCCAAGTATATATACGCTGAGAGAAACTGTATATATTTAAAGCCTATGCACACTTGTTTAACATATTTTTCGGAAACAAACAAAGGATGACACGACACGATGCCTCGGACTAATTAATATATAAAGTTACAGACAATAATAATAAAAACGGTGACTTGTTTTTAGGAGAAAAGCCAATAAACAAAGTATATGGAGATATCATGTACACATTACAGATGGTGTCAGATAAAGAAAGGTTTTGTTTACAAAAAATGTCACAAAAGACACTATGATAAATTGGTTTATTGATGTTTACAAAAAAATGTGACAGTATTAGCAAAAAAATTCGACTACACATTAAATCAAAATTATACTAAAAACTTATATGTTAGCGGCATTGCACACAAAATATCCAGGTTTTTCGTATAAACAAAGTTAGTGACGACCGAAGTAAATGGACAGCAAATAGAGAAAATAAAGACCTATATATAAAGTAATAAAAAGAAATGCCGGCAATATAGGAACTAATATTAAGCATAGCCCACCCAGGAATAAATAAAAAATAAAAAAAATACCTCATGACTTCACACATACAGTGACAATGTTGTGTGAATTTTTTTGAGTCTAAAGCATAATTTGGCATTGATTTCTCTCGGAGTCTGGACGTTGAGCCACGAGTGCAAAAGTGCACAAACATGAGCGAGTCTTCTATATTCGTCCGGTGAAGAAGCAATTTTCATAACACTAGCCTCACAAGACTGTTTCTTAACGAAAATTTGCGTTAGTAAGTGTTGTAGTGTTTCCACTTCTAATTCCGAACAAAAAGAATGCTTCTGTGGTACAACATGCAAACTTTCCAGAGGAATTCCACGATTAGCGTATTCTTTCAAAATACAAAATGGGTATTCAGTGTCACCAAAAGTACCAAAATCAAAACGACCATCTCGTTTGTGTCCATAGAAAGTATTAACCCAGTCTTTTTCTTCTGAACGTAGACTATTATATAGTGCTGTTCGTGATAGTCCAGTCTTCTTATTATTGTTATTGTTCTTCTTGATGCCGTAAATAGTTTGCTTCGAAGGTTGGTAACAATATGAGAATGCATCTCCAAGTGATGCGCTACCCATCAGTCTGTTACGTAATATGCTATTAGAGTTTGATGTAACTGGTATTTGATAGTCAATCGGAGGATTTTGAATAGGCTCAGAATCACATACAATACCGGGTGTGTTAATCGAATCCTGATGAGGTAAATTACTAGCAGTACATTCGATTGCATTGACAGTTTCAAGAAATGTTTGAGTAGTAATCAATGGTGTCTGTGATGATGGTGTAATATCTTGAGATTCAATAGAGGTTGAAATCAGGTGATCTGATTGTACTGCTGTGGCGTTAGGGGATCCAACACGTGAAATAGAGGTGTCTTTTACCAGTTTGAATTTTGAGGATTTCGGACAATTATCCTTTCTGTGTCCAGATGCACCACAGTTGTGGCATGTGTGTTCTTTAAGGATTTTAAAAGTCACATCCGAGCCCAATTGCTTATCATACCAGACAAATGATTTCTTAATGTTAGCAAAGTTAACACCAGGTTTCATGTAAGCCGTAAATGAAACATTTCTTGTAAAACCTTTACTGTCTCTCATGCGATGTGTGGCGACGATATCCATGGTATCACCCAATTTCTCACGTATAGCCCAGCGTATAATGTCAGGGCGAAAATTCATAGGGACTTCCACAGCAATGAGGTCAAGTGGTAAATTAGAAGTATATTTACCACATATAATCTGGTCACCGATTTTGATACCGTTGTCACAAAGAATAGAAGCATCATTAATATTGTTAAGAATTACAAAAAAAACCATTTGGTCTACGAGTAAAGCTATAAATCACTTCATTCCAGTCTTCAATTTTCAAAGTAGTACTTATACTGTTACAAAGTATTTCTTCATCTGGAATGTCGTTGATGTCAAAAAAGACTGAAGACCTAATAAGATCAACTTCAGCGATGATAAAGTTATCCATAAAAAGACTCCGAGTACCTAATATGCAAATATAATCAAAACAAAAAAAATAAAAAATTTAACACATCGACACATAAAAAAGGGACTATTAAGGAAAAAAATAAAAATATAGCATATGACGCTATATTAGCAACAAAAGTAGAGACTTGTGTCACTTTGTGGGTGTCTTATAAAAACTGTAATTTATGGTGATTAACACATTCTAGTATATGTTTGCGAATTGTAAACTTTGAATGGCTCCATCTTTTGCATAACTCAGTCTGTTAAGTGCAGAAGCAAATAACAGATATACAAGAATATTACATATATTACATATAGAACATGTATTACTAGAGACTCAAAAAAATAGCAAGAATTACATATCGAATTAGCGCTATAAATAGCATCAAAAAATTACCAAAATAGCA
>JAQIVF010001056.1:0-15979 GCA_034698365.1 Steganacarus magnus
TGGAAATGTAATCGAAATTAAACTATATTTATATATTGAAATTGAAATCGAATTTAAATTAAAATAATTTTCTGTATTGAAATTGAAATGTAATTGAAATTAGAAATCACATATGGAAACAACACTAATATATTCTTAAAACAAAGCTTGTTTACACTTCAGATTTATAATTAAAATCAAAATACAAATCAAAACATAAATATATAGTGAATTATAAATCAAAATACAATCAACATCTATTATATTTTTCAAAAATATTCACTTTAATAAAAAGTTTAAGATTATAATTTAAAATTCATCAAAATTCATATGAAGTTTATAATATTTTTTTAATAGAAAGTTTTAATTTTGAGAAATCGCAACTTTTAAATATTTCAAAATTTTTCTATTTCTCTTACATTTAAATTTTTTTCTGATAAATTAATTGTATAAATACATGATTCGTTTATAGTATTTTTGTGGAACTTCCATTTTTTTAATTTGCTTTCGCATTTGATATACATTAAAATTTTTCTTGATTTTCCCTTGGATTTTTTTGAAAAAATTATTTTCACTTGTATTTCGCTTAAGCTATTTTTCATTATAAATATACTTATTATTTAATCAAATTTAATATTATTAAAAAAAATTATATTCAAATTCTACTACATGTATAAACAATACCGTAACATTAATAATATGCCACATTATCATAGTTTAATTAATAAAATATTTTTGTGAAAATAATAAAAATGGTTTTGATCATTGTTACATAAGGTAATTTTATTTTGAAATTTTCTATGAGTGATGGCTAATAAAACATTTGAAAAAACCTGTCTATAGCTAGATAGTGTTTTAGAGATTTATTTATTTAAAATTTTATGAGTATTTATATTTTTATCTTTACCGCATATATCTCATCGTCAGTGTTTTTTTAGACTTTAAACTGAAATTCAGCGAAGATTTTAATTTCCTTAATTCAGTCTTGTTTTTCATTTTTAGGGCTTCGAAAAAAATTCCAATTGAGACAATTTTAAATATAAAAATACATTAATAATCATTATTAAAATTATTTAAATTCAAATATTAGAAAATAATAAACATTTTAATATCATATATATTAATTTTTTAAACTGTAAACAAAATAAAATTCTATTTTTTGCCATAACGATATAAATTGAAAGTAGATAATTTGGTGTTATGGTAGCCGAAGGTTTTTGATTTTTTGACATTATATTGTTAACATATACTCAATATAAGAATAACATAATAGTAAAAAATATATATTTGCTGTAAAAGATTTATTACATAAATTCATACATTCAGAACAGACATTATTACATTTCCAAAACTTTTTTTTCAATTACGGTGATCAAAAAAACTTATTTTCCATTTTTCTGTTTCCATTTTTGTTAAAAAACAAGTATAGTTCTCATTTAATAACATAATTGCGTTCGATTATTAACAAGAATAACAATGCAATAAAGTAAAATATATTAAACTTTATATTATTCCAACAATGCTATTTCATTTAATAAAGTGAGCTCTTTTAAAAATGTTCAGGTCCTTTTTATTAAAATGTTTAAAACAAGGCATAAATCAGAAAGGATTCTTAGATTAGATAAAAATTAATTTACCGAGTCGAATTTTGTAACAAATTTATTAAGAAATAAGATCTAATCTGTTATTATAATTTTAAATATTTTTTCAAGTTTCAGTTATAAAATTGTTACATTTACTTGACTAACGAGGGAAGGTTCCCGAATGTATTTTTGTTATTTTGTTTAAACTAAGTTCTCGATTTTTGTTTAAAACGATATCGACAAAATCTCTAGCGTAGTTAATGAGTCTGGTTTCGTGAGTGAGTCTCGAGCAGTGCAGACCCGAGTGCGATCTCAATAAAAAATGATGTGCGTTTGAACAGTACTGTGGCATATATTGCGTTACTGTATCGACACGAACTTAACAATTTTGTTATTTTAAAAGTACTTTTAAACTAAATTATTTTATTTTATTTTAAAAAACTAATTTATTTAACTAAATATTAATTAGTTATCGAGTTTTTTCATTTAAATTAAAATATTTAAAATATTGATTATTAATTAAGTTTTAATTTTTTTAAAACTATAAATTATTTCTTATTACAAACATTAATATAAGTTTATAATTCTGCAACAATATTAGCTTCCACCCTTTCCTCAAAGTTTATATTTTAAACCTTTCATTACATCGATTGAAATTGAGTATATGTAAGTTCCCTTGTATGAATGAAATGTTTAAATATTGAAATAAACATTATTATATTGTGCAAGATAATTGCAATATAATTTCAAAATTTGTGCAAAATATTCAAAATATGTGCAAAAAAATTTCTGGTCAAAAATTATGAGTAAAATAATTATCATAAGCAACTTCTCTGTTAAAATTATTTTAATTTAATAAAAAAAATAATATTTGAAAATATTTTTTACTTTTTATTTTCTTAAAATTATAAAATTTTAAAGTATTTTTATTTTAAATTTGCAAACCTAAATTTATTTTCAAATTTTAAGTAACTTTAATTAGACAACAATTATTATTAAAGTATTATGAAACATTTAGTTTACGTTAAAAATAAGTATTATTTTGTTATTATTAATCAAAAATAAACTGTTATTTTTTACATAATTGAATAATTGATTTACAACTCATTTTCATACAATTATGTTTGGTCACAAGCTGACATGGATAAAATTTTCAAGAATTAATGCATAAAACAAAATAAATTTATTTATTTTATTTTATAAATCTATGTATACTTAATTTATCTTTGAAAACTAAACGTAGACGGCAGAAAATAAGGAAAAATTACTTATATTAAATTTTATGTTTAAACAAAGTTAAATTCGAAAAAGTCATAGGTGTTGGTGATTTTAATTTAAAAATGTTGGCTGATATTAATCAAGATTTTATATTTTATATGAATGAGTTAATTTTACTTAATGAAAAATTATGTATCAAATGCTAACACGAAAATTTAGTTTATATTTTCTAGTAACTGTTAATTAGATTTTAATTTTTAGATCAAATTTATCTTACTTTCGAAAAAATTCTGGTTCACTATTTAAGAATTGTATATGAGATATTTATGATTTATTCTTATGAAAAATTATTTATGATTATTAGTTTTTAATTATTTATCTTTTTCAAAAGTTATTTATAATTTATAAAGTGACATCTCTATGAAAGTGTCGTTCTTGTTTTAATTTAGAGAACTTTAAATTTCGAAGTTAAAGAACTAATTTTGTTATTTTAATATAAAATGCTATAAATGCTATTTATATATTATTTTCCCTAAAATTATAAAATTTCCTTTAAATTCCTATTATTATTTATAAAATACAATCAAGACTTGCATGTTTACGGCAGGGCCTCCCGATTGGGGGGCTAACCGTTTACTAAAACAACACACATCGAACAACATAACATATTTTTGTTAGTATAGGGTTTTTCACATTTATTTTTGATAGTTTAGGTTTTTTCAAATTTATCTTTGATAAAAAAGGGATTTTCACATTATTCTTTGATAGTAAAATGATTTTTAGATTTCTTTTTAATAGTAAAGCAATTTTCACATTTCTCTTTTATAATAAAGTAAATTTTTATATATATTTTATAGTAAAGGAATTTTTTTAATAGTAAAGAGATTTTTAAATTACTATTTAATAATAAAAGGATTTTTAGATTTCTTTTTAATAATAAAGGGATCATCAGATTTCTTTTAAATATCAAAAGGATTTTCATATTTATTTGATAATATAGAGATTTTAACATATTGTTTTATATAATAGCAAAGGAATTTTTTGTTTTATTTTAATAATTATAATACCTTTTATGAATTATTTCATTTTAAATATAATTTATATATTTCTTTTATAAGCAATTTCCTATTAAAAATCTTATACATAATTATAAAAGTTTTAAAAATTTCAATAATCTTTATTCAAATAATTATTTGTAATAAAATACATTTATTTATTAAAAAATATTTTATTTATTTGAAATGTTTTTATATTTTTAATTTTTCGTTTTTCAATAAAATTTTTATTTAATAAATCTTTTCGTCAAATCCACAAACTTTGTAACTGATAATAATATTGTCCCAGTTTTCAATATCAAATACAGAATAAGGATAAAAGCTTGGAAAGTTCTTTTCGCAGAGATAGCTGTGATAATTGAGAGCAACGTCAATTTTGTTCATTAATAATTTTTTCGAAAGCTGAAGTTTTAATCTTTGTCCACATCGACAAATATAATAGTTACCAAACTTTACCATAGCATGCTGTCAACATAAAACACATAAGAGTTTCCTTAGTAATGTTGACATGTTTTGATAACTTGCTGAAATTCGTTCTTCATCTTTTGTTATTTCCTCTAAAAAATTAATTTATTATTAATAATAAAAGTATATTATTTTACCGCTCCAAAAATTTGTCTTTAGATTTTTCCAATTCAATTTCTCTCAAAAATTTATCAACCAAATTTTCATCCAAAGTTTCAAGAGGCTGATTGTTTTGTATTGATTTCCATACTGGTAATAATACGTCTACATTAAGTTCTTTATTAAAAGACTTGATTCTTTCGTGATGGCACAATCCCTGAAAATATTTTATATAATCATTATTATTACTTTTATACATTGCCATTTTAAAAGTTTAAAGATATAATACATTTTGCTGAAATAGACTTTCTTTTATATAGTGATAATGTAAATGTTTATTCATGTACGTGTATTAATTTATTCAAATTGAAAAACATGTTTTTCGAAAAATATTAGTAATGTACATTTATTAATTTATTCAAAGTAAAAAACATGTTTTTTAAAAATACTAACTCAAAGTGACTGTGAAATGTATTTTCGAACTAAAACCGAAAATAAAAATAAATAAAATGTGAATAATTTACGTTAGAAATTACTTGTGAATTCTTTTAAGTCTTTATGAGAATAAAATAGTTAATTACATTGAAAGCATATGATTATTACATTAGAAGTGTGTATTGAATTAACTATTAGTCAATATGTGATTAATAAGTGTGTAACGATGAGTCATATACCAGTACTAGTAGCAATAATCTTGAATCATAAAAATTATAGAAATCTTTATAATATAAGCGTTGAATCAACAGGATTAAATATAATGCATTTCTCGTAAAATTTCCAAACTAAGATATCTTCAGTGATTGATTTATTTTTAAAAAACCTCAGCCAATTTCAAACCAATTTTTATGAGTTATTAAAACAGAGATTATTTATTTATTATTATGGCTTTTTTCAATATTTTAGTGTAGTCAATATTTATGCCTTTCTAAAAAATTTTGTATAAAACTAACTTATAAAATAAAAAGCTAATTAAATTTATATTTTGGTTCTATTTACAATAAAATTATTTGAATAAAAATAATTTGGGATTATTATAACGCAAAATCACTAACGATATAACTTTTATTGTTTGTTATAAAATTTAATTTAACTTATAAGCTTAGAATTTTTTTTCTAAAATTACTTTACGTTAAACTAAGGTTCAAATTCTGCTCATTTTTTATCTCACATTTAAAAATGGATAATTTTTATGGTTAAAGAACTGAAATAGATTTTAATAACTAATCTACATGAGTGATATTTGAATTAATTAACCCTCCAGTGGAATCGTTATTCGTGTCACATACAGTAGTTGTGGCAACTTTTTTATATAATACTAAAAAGATCGCTACCAATATTATCAGAATCTCAGTTTTTAATTGTGGGATTGTGGAATTTTTTATTAAAACGAATAATTTGAAATAAATTTATACTTGATAAAAACATATTCATTTATGTTAAATAATTATGTAAATAAACTAGTGTTATTTTTGATTTTGTAATTTTGATTTTAATTTTGATTTTATTTCGAATTTTAATTTTGATTAATCAAAATCAAAAAACAAATCAAAATAAAATTTTAAAATATTAAATCAAAATACAATCAAAATGTAAATAAATATCAAAATCAAAATCAATATACAATCAAAATGAAATAAAAGTTGAAAATACAATCAAAATAAAAATTTTTGATAAAAATCAAAATCATAATAAATTGCTATAAAAATGCATTTTGATTTTGATTTTTGTAATGAAAATCAAAATGAAAAGTCAAAATCATAATGGAAATGCATTTTGATTAATCAAATTAAAAAACAATCAAAATGGAAAACTTTTCAAAATCAAAATCAAAATACAATTTAATTGAAAAAAAATATAAAAATCAAAATCAAAATACAATTTAAATGAAAAAGTTTTAAAAATCAAAATCAAAATACAATTTAAATTAAAAAATTTCAAAAATCAAAATCAATATACAATCAAAATAGAAAAATTGAAACCGACACAACGCTAAAATAAACATGTTTGAAAGTGCTATTCACATAAATATGTAATCATAATTATATCACAATCTCTTAAATGCTTTAATAATTTGTTAGAGTTTGTATAATTTTTTGACAAAATTTTCAACATTATAATAATTGATTTAATTATAGGACGATATATTAAATTATATTTTATCGAATAGTTTAATAATTGTAAACAGGATTTTTAGTTTGAAGTATTGTTTTGATAGTTAAGTATTAAAATTTATAAATAATCAAATTGATTTTAAAACTATTTATTAAGAGAAAGTTAAAATCTAAATTGAAATTTTTCAAAAATATCAAAATCAAAGTGAATGCCGACCTTTAATTTCGATAATTATTATTTTTATCCATTATTAAAATTTTAATATTTACTATATTTATCCAATCAAAATTACAATTATTATAACTATTAAAATATAAAACTCGTCAAAACAAAACTAATAAGAAATGTTGATTATAAAAATCCGAGTTAAATATTTGATGAATTTTTATGAATTAAACAGTGAATATAATAAATTAATTATTTTAAAAACTCATTGAGAATTGTGGAGGGTTTCACGAATATTCAAATAAATATATTGCAAACGAAATTTTATTTTCCGCAACTGAAAGTAAAATTTTTTAAAATGATTACAGAATAAACGTAATTTTAATTAAAGATTAGTCTAATTTAAATTAAAATTTGATATATTATCTATTTATATAAAAGTAACGATATTGTTAAAATATTTTATCAAAAATCAAAGTTTAATTAAAATTTGTCTATTTTTTATTTAATACTAAATATTTTTTGTTTTATCTTTAATCATTAAAAAAATTTTTCTAAATATTAGTATGCGGAAAATTCTTTTTCTGTATAGCATATGCGATATATTCCTATGCTATTTTGTCGTTTGCGATATATTCATTTGCTGAATATTAGTGCTACTCTAGCGGAGATATCTAAGGATATTTTTTATCTGACTTCGATAGAAAATTGTCATATATATGGATTTGGGATTGTCTGTGCGTGCGTCCGTGTGTGTCGCCACTCTCTTTGATAATAATGGGATTTTCCTCGATACTAATAAAGAGAATATTTTTGGCGGTAATATAGTATAGATCCCATTTTGGGCTGTAATATAGTATAGATCCCGTATTTGGCGATAATATAGTATAGATCCCGTTTTGAGTTGGAGGGCCACTGTTTAATTTTTTGTTAGTGGGATGGCCACTGTTTAATTTTTTGTTAGTCGCATGGCCACTGTTTAATTTTTTTAATGGCATTGAAACGTTTAGAAAAGGTGACAATAAACATACTTAATAAATCAAAAATCCATTTATCTTTCAAAAATTTTAATACGAAGTCAGATTTTGTGACCGTTTCGATCTTGTTTTTCTCTATAACTTGTTTCAGTTAAATGACTTTAAATCTAATTGAATCTTGAATTTTGTTCAAAAAAAATAATATCTCTTGATATTTATTATGAATTACTTTTAAAACATTATTCTATACAGAATTTAAAAATTGTTATTGTTCTCCAACTTTACTATTTGAGATAAAAAACGTTTCTATCGTTCCAATAAAATACAAATTAAAATGTTTGTTAAACTAATAAATGATATTTATTAAGTATTTACAGTTTTTACACTCACTTAAGTTATTCCAATACAATTAATATCATTTAAGAAAATTAGCCATGACAGATAATGTGGCCTGCACTATCCATTGCAAGGCTCTTAGAAATCGGATTATAAACAAACTCTTGTGTTTTAAAACACTTGTGTTGAAAATGTAATAAAGAAGTGGCTGTGGTTTGAATACAATAAATGATGTATCACAATATAATAACATTGTTGACTTGTAATTAGTATGCAAAACTTATTTGACACTCATTTTGAAATTGAAGTTGATTTTTATGAAGAGATTTATTTTGAAATTAAAAATTATCCAAATTTAGTGAAAGGTTTTTTGATTAATAATAAAGTTCCTTTGAATCAGAAGTGCTATTGAATTGAATGGTACGAGACTGAGATGCACTCTTTGTCGGCTTTTATTAGAAAGTATAACAATTTTAAATACTCTTTCGAGTGACGCCTAATAAAAGCCGAAAAAAATGAATCGCAGTATCGTACCATTCAATTCAATAGCACGTCTGCTTTGAATACTAGTTTTGTGTTCTAAGCAAATTTTAAAATTTTTATTTAATTATTTAAAATTTCTGAAAATTTTCATTTTAAATGAATTTTGTTTTGATTTTCTGTAAAATTTTTTATTTTTATTTTGATTTGTACGGAAGCCGAAATGGCTCTTCCCATTTCCCATTTCCCACTTCCCCCTTTCTAATTGCCAATACACTATTATTTTATGAAATTAATTTTATAAACTAGATTCAATACAAGTAATGAAAGATAATAAATAAAATTTAATGCAAGTATTTTTTTTAATAAAGTATAACTTAAATTAAAATTGTTTTTATAAATTTGATTTGTTTAATTTCAATATAAACTTTAAAACTAATTCATCTAAATTGTTTTTTTCAAGTTTTACAGTATATATTGAAGTTAGTTTTTTGTAAAATATTTGTTCTCAATTAAATTTTATAAAAGTGATTTCAAGTGATTGTATTTGTGTGTTGAATATTTTTATGTATTTTGAGTGAAAGATTGTATTCATAAATTATAATTTATTTTGATTTTAATATCGATTAATTAAAACTAAAAAGATCTTTGATTTCGATCCTTTTTGCGAATATTTTTAGTAACAAAATAATTGAATTTTTCTTTTATTATCAGCTATAATATTAGAACAATTTTTTTAATTTTAATTATTCATAATCAAATACGCAAAACATTATTATTTTAATATTAATCGTAAATTATAAAGTTCTTAAAACTTCAAATCAAAGTATTATTCATATGAAAATTTTAATAAAATGAAAATAGAAAACATGAAAGTAAAAAACATAATCTTTTTTTATTAATTACATTTTTTGTCCTTATATTCTTAACAAAATATTATAATAATTATTTTCCATATTGCAAACATTTTCATAAAACTATTTTATATTGATTTTAAAGATTAAAAATAACTTTTATTTAAAAGAATAGTAAATTAAATTTTATTGAGAGATATCTAATATAATTAGCTATCTAAACAAGTAGTTATAACATTAATGATATTTAAATACATTTATTTTTCTTGGTTTGCATTTTTTGGTTTTTGAAAACTTGGAATAATCATATCAATAATTTTTTTAAATTCTGAAGTACTATCGTAAAACGATGTATTTACACTATATAATTCTTGATATATTTTTAGTTCATTTTCGTCAACAGGAATTCCACATTCTTTTGTGTCATAAAATTCAGGCAATGTAATCATTAATCCGGGTTTTCCATATGGGCCTTGAATATATGTTTGTTTTCTAATAAAATAATTATTCCATTCGTTCATAAAATTATCTAGATCATTTTGTATTATATCCATGAAACAATATTGAAGGCAATTGCAATGAATAATATTTGTATTGTCAAATAAGTTATCATCAATCATGTCTTTAAACAAATTCTTATAAAATTGCAAAAGAGACTTTCTTAACTGACCCCAAAATCCTTCAATCCTTTGATTAGAGGTACTTCTACCATACATGTAACTTTTAGCTCCAGCAAGATTATCACTATGTCTAGACCTTAGAGATGGATAAACTCCACTTAATATTGAGTTTTCATTACCTGCGTCACTTCTAATTATTTTCGGAATAAGTTTTAAGCTTTGAAGAGAATTTAGATAAAATGAGGTAATAAATTTCGGATCATTATTTGTTTTTTCAACCTTTATGAAAAATTGAAACGAAAAGTATTTATTATTTAATACATAATAAATTAATTTAATTAATTAACAATGTTTTATTAATATTTTAAGAAACTATTAAGAACTTCAATTCAATAATTGTACTGTTCAAAATTTAAAATTTCATTAGGTTATATTAATATTAAAAGGTAAGATAATTTCTAAATATAGTAGTTTTTGCCTTTTTATGTTAGTTACAATAATATTCATTTTTATATGAAATAGAATGTTTATTTATGCAAAAAAATTTTTAAAATTCCTATTAATTCCTATAATAAAAAAAGAATAATATAGTTTTTAAATTAATAATCATAAAGAATATATCATGCATATAATCTTGTTTTATAATATTCCTTTAAAATTATTTATAACTTTTAAATCAATAAAAATTGTTTTCTAAACAAATTTTTAATAATATCTTTGTTTATTTTATAGTTTTTTTGCACATAGCAAGAAAAAAATGAAATAAAATTCCATAAATCGTAGAAAATAAATTATTCAAATTTACTACCTTTAACCAGATCAAATATCGACTAAATCCATCGATTTCTCCATGAATTGGAAAGCCATATGGTTTAAGTTTATCGTTTCCATCAATATGCCAAATGTGGTTTGGCCCTGGAACTAGTGCTGCCAAGTGGTCAACTTTTTAGCTTACGGTCAGCTTTTCGAGCTATCATTTTTGTTGATGTCAGCTGCTGTCAGCTAATTATTAAAAAAAATTTCTAATTAAAAGTATTACCTGTCAGCTTTATTAGCTAATTTTTCAAAAAATTTTAATGATTGTCAGCTAAAAGGTTCATAAAGACTTGGCAGCACTACCTGGAACTGAATAGGTACGTCTTTTAAATTTTTTCACAGTTCGAATTGCTACACCTTCGGCATCGATTTGCCTAAGAATCATCATGGCTGTATCGCGAGTAACAATAAGTTTATAAGTAATTTTTAATTTAGTCCATAATGCTCTATAACCAAGCATTTCTCCACTATTCTTGCACTTATTATAAATTGATGAAACAATACTTTCTAAAGAGGACTGATTATTATATTTTCTAAGTCCTAAACGTTTTATTCTTCTTTTTAATGTGGCATAACTCATTAATATTGTGCTTTATTGAAATTGCAGCTTAAATATCTAATAATTTATAACTTTTTGAATGATAATTAAGAATTAATTCATCCATATTTGGCAAAGCATATATGATTAAACTTGTTGATTTTAAATTTTTCGTTTTAATATCTATTTTAAAAAAAAATTCATTTTAAATTATTTAAATAGTTAAGAATAATCTAATATAGTATTATAATAATAGTTGTAAATTTATCTTATAAATTTTTGGTTTAGAATTTTTTTAATAAATCTTCTTCATTAAATCTGATTATTTATTTGAAAATAAATATATACGTTTTATTAAAAAATTTTTTAAAAACTTTAGTAATATAAACACTTATTTTTATACGTACTTTTTCAGACTTAAACAAAACTCAATGATTGACAAAATTTTACGAACACAAAATACTAAAAATATACTCAATAATTAAACAAAAATCATTAAAGTAATAATTATAATAATTTTATAAGTTAAGATTTAGGTTAACTTAAATTTTATTTATTTCATTAATGAATTTCTGATGAACAAATTTAAATATTAAATGTGAAACAAGTTAAGCTAAAAATTGTTTTGAATGTATGCTTGCATTTGAATATAAACTTTTTTGTATGAATTTAATTAAAATAGACGACGCGGTGTCTAAACACTTACCGCATTATCAAAGAAGCATCGATACTTATAATGAAGCAAAGTTGTTTAAGTACATTGAACAAAATTAGTGCTTTAATATTATTTTCAGAACAAAAAAGAATATATTAGAGATACAATAAATTATTTGCATAGATTTTGAGAATTTAAATGCATTTGACTTTTAATATAATGGGAAAAACAAAATCCTTTATAGTTTTTGAGTATTGTTTCTCTAATATTTTAAAGAAGATATCGGTGTTTTTAAAGTATTTTCAGATGTTTTCATTTGAATATATTTGTTAAACGTAAAAAAATTAATTAGTTAATAGTGCCTTAAATGTCAAATATTATTTAATTTGTGTTAACTGATAAAAAATGAAAATTATTTTCTGAAATTTTTATTAATTCTTAAGTACTAATTAATATAATTTTTAAAAAATATTTATATTGTGTTTATCTTCAGTATTAAATGAAAAATTAGTAAAATAATTTTGAATATAGAAGAACTTTTTTTGCAAAATTAGTAATACTAATATAATTAATGTGTAAAATTTAACAACAAATAAAATATGTAACAAGTATTTGCTTGTTAAAAAATCAAAAGAATTCAATGATATTCTGTGATAAAATTGTATTAGTGACAGTGTGAATTAAAATAAAAATATTATTAGTTTGCTTGACTTAAAATTCACGCTAATAACATGGAAATTAATGAAATAAAAGTGACGGATAAAAATGAAAATAAATCGTATTTGTTTTCTTTTCAAGCGGATAAAACTTTATCATTTCAAACAATCAAAAACTTATTTAAGGATATGATTAACTTACAAACGGAGTCAGGTTTAATATTAAATATTGTTGATGACAAAATTTATGCACCACATGGAAAATGGGATATGAATGAACTTTTTGTGATAAATAGTATGCTTACATTTTCAACAATCGAAATAAATGAACGTCTGATATTTTGTATAATTAAATTTTAGTATTTAGAATTTTTTGAATTAAATGTTAAAATAAAAATATAAAATGAATTTATTAAATGTTTTACACATAAAAAAAACAAAATTAAGCAACAAGTACTTATGTTTAGAAAAAGCAGCTCAATTAAAAAAGGAGAACCTAGCAAAAGAAAAAAAATAGAGGAAAAATTAATATATTTTTAAAATGTTTTAAAAATCATGATATTATTTTTTTCAATAATAATTTAAATAGCATAAAAAATCTAAAGAAATTACTTTAAAAATTGGATGAAAAAATTGTGAAGTCAAAAATAATGTCAAAAATTATGTACAAGTTAAAAATGAAGAGGGAGGTGTTAGAATTGTTAGATTTGAAAATTATTCTGACATATGTGTAGAGTCAATAATTGAAAAATCGATTAATTTATTTTTTCATGGAGGAAAATCTATTCTTGGATATAAAAATAAATTTACTTTTTCATTACAAATTAAAGACGGCATAATGTTAACAGAATTTATTGATAATGAAAATAAAAAATGCAGTTTTCAAGATTACGTCAAATTTTCAGGCAGATTTTATTCAAAATTTAAACTCTATTTAGTCTCCACAGAAAATAAACATTCTGCTACATTTGATGATAGTGACAGCAACATTAAAGAAATTGATTCTGAGTTCGCATCCGAGAAAACAAACTCCAAATTTATAAGAGAAAATCTGTATGTTTACTAAACTATGTTAATATTTATAAATTAAAATTAGACAAAATATTTCATTATTAAGTTAATATTTATTCTATTAAAGGCATGAAATAATTCCTATTGTAAATGAAACAGAATATTGCATAGAGTTTGAAGGTGAAGGTCAACCAATATTTATTTTCTGTAGATTATTACAAATATCTTTATAAATTATGTTGGAATAATTTTTCAGTTACTATTAAATCTAATACATATCAAAACGAATGCATAGCAAAGAGTTTTGTTGAATATCAAACAAATCTTAACGAACGAATAAGACACCCTAATATAATATCATTACTGGCACTTTCATTAAAAAATAAATTCGTTGATTGTATTAATGAATATAGCATTGGCTACAATTTGCAACATGTAGTAACAAATGGGAAAAAATTTAAACAAATTAATTGGAACAGTTTAATGAAAAATAAAATATGTGAAGACATTACAACAGCTATAACATATTTGCACAATTTATCTCCCTCTGTTATACATGGGGATATTAAACCATCTAACGTTAATTTAAAAATTATTTCTCAAGGAAATTATATAACAAAATTATGTGATTTCTCAACTGAAAAAGAATTCGATAAAGAATCAAAACTTTTTTTAGTTAAATCATACATTCCTTACTGTTCACCAAATATTCTACTCTCTGGAAAAAGTCCTAAAGAATATGATGACATATGGTCTTTAGGGTGTACTATGCTTTTTTTAATCAACGGAAAAGAAATTTGGAATTATTTAAATGCTCAAAATTTAAACGATAAAACAGATGTTGTTTACCAAAAAATGCATAAAAATATATTACCAGAATCATTGTAATTACTGTCGCCTATTAATTTGAAAATATTTAGTCGATCTATTACGTATGATAAAAATTTTCAAGTTAATTCAAAGGAGTTTTTAAATCTTATCAAAAATCTTAAAGTTATTTATAATTGAATACTTAAACAATTGTAATTTTAAAATTTTTTATATTTTTATTAGTTATGCTTCAAACAAAAAAATAATATCTTTTCATTTAAAAACAAATATAAATCTTAATAATGAAAAGTAGGAATATCTAAAAAAAAATTCTAGAATTTTTTTTAATAAAGATTACTATCTAAAAATTTTTAATTTGTAACCTTAAAAATAAATTTATTTCTGTAGAACACAAAAAAATAGTTATTTTATAGTCACGTTTAGTTAAATTCAATATCTATTTTTTACCTCACTTTTATATTGCATGAAATGAATCATTATTATATAAATATTACAAATTTAAAAATACAATAATTCATACCTGCGTTGAAATCATAATTTTTGATATAAAATTTTAAATAATTTGAAAATATTTGATTTTTATATGTGAAAAATGTAATATTTTGTTTTTTAAAGAATATTTTGAATTGAAATTAAAAAAAATTATATAAGACAGTTTTTATACAAATTTAAGTCACTAGAAAATGTTTATTGAATGTTCAAAATTAAAAAAAAATGAATTAAATATTTCATAGAATACAAATAAATTTAATAACAAGAAAATTTTCTCAAAAAACTTTTAAAATCGATTAAAACACTAATTTAAAAATGGACAAAATTTAAAATTTGTTTAAAATAAAATTCATTTATGTTAAAATATAGCTAAATTGTACAATAATTAGAGATGAGATTTTTGGTTAAATCCCTAATTTCAACATAATCACCAAGTTTGACAAAAAATATGTGAAAAATTGTCATTTAAATCCGATGAGTTTTCGAGACCCCTGTTATATTTTGTAGTATTGTTTTAAAAAAATTCTCTTAAACTTGGAGAAATCTCTAGATATTTAGATCTTACTCCCTAAAAAACTTTCGAACAATATATAACAATGCTTAATTTACAAAAATACAACAATTTTTCTGACACAATAAGTGTTTTTTTATATTGACCAAAATCACAAATTTTTATTCCAAAATAACCACCAAATTTAACAATTTGTTATTCCCAAAAATCTTATCTCTGACAATAATTATTTTACTTAAAATTTATTTTCAGAATAATAAAACTTTTTAACGGAAGCCGAAATGGCTCTTCCCACTTCCCATTTCCCATTTCATATTTACCACTTCCCACTTCCCATTTCCCACTTCCCATTTCCCATTTCCCATTTCATATTTCCCACTTCCCATTTCCAACTTCTCATTTCCCACTTCCCACTTCCCACTTCCCATTTCCAACTTCTCATTTCCCAATTCCCACTTCCCACTTCCCACTTCCCACTTCCCACTTCCCACTTCCCACTTCCCACTTCCCACTTCCCACTTCCCAC
>JAQIVF010001057.1:0-15976 GCA_034698365.1 Steganacarus magnus
TTATTTATTGAGTCTATTAGAATAAATATTAATTTTAACTAAAAAAGTGAGCTCTCTATGAATGTGTCGTTCTTGTTATGTATTTGAAAACACGACTAACAGGTTTCCCTTTTCGCAATAACTCATATTCAACGCATTGTTCACACGAATGATACTATAATATATTTGCGCGCATATTTCGGTTTATAATATTAAATTAATTTTTGTTTCGTTGTGATTACAATAAACACATAAAATAAAGTGTGCACATTTTTTTGCTATCGTTAACGAATAAAAAAATGTATTTAAATAAATGATATTCGATATAAACTAGAGATGCGAAAATTCTCACATTTTCACTTCCACTCCACTCTCTCCCACAGATACAATTGTCAATTTCCGCGGGTCTCTTCCCACACAGCTAAAATTTCCATTCCCACCACTCCCACCCACAATTCCCGAAAAATGCTATTTTAAAATACAAATATCAATGTGTAAGCTGTCAAACATTAAATTAATTTATTATAATATGATTTAAAATCCATTTATATTTTATATGGTATCTTCATTGAAAGCAGTAATTGTTATTTTAAATGAAAGATTTATTACATTTGAACGTTTTAATGGGATATAATAAACTCAGTAGAATTAAGTGGCAATTTTTTTGAAAATTTGATTGCTATGGGGATTAAGAAATATTACGATAATTTACGGGAAATCTCTACAATCCCGTAGTTTTGTGCGTTTATCCAATTCCCTTCGATGTCTCGCTTATTTAAATCTTAATCCCGCCTTCCATGTGACCAATTAAAAAACATTGTAAAAACCACTAGAAGAATGTAATAATATTGCGTTTGGGTTAGTAATTGCCATCAAAAAATATGTTAGTCTAGATTTTACTATCAAGTCTTACGCTTCGCTAAGGTTTTAAATATCTAAATGAAATAATTAATTATTTTTTTTCTAATTATTTCAAATAACTATTATGTCGCCTACTATTATATGCCTCAACTGAATTAAAAAATAAGTTAATTATGTCTTTCAAATAATATCCAGGAAAATAAGTGGTGCTAAAAGAATGAAAATGATTGCAAACTTACAGAATTATATTTATTTATAAATAATTTTGTTCTTTAAATCATACCACTATCTTCTGGCGATAATTTATTTTTTAGTAGAAAAATCTGTAAAAGTGAACTAAACTATTGAGCGTCAGTTTTGTTTCAACAATCACTTCGTAAACAACACGTATGCGCGACGACTCTCAAACTAAAAAAAAATATTGTAAATAAATTTTTTACAGCACAACAAAATACCAAAATATTGCACACACTGACAAAAAAAAACTTTCCGATCAAACGTTCACTCAATAGCAAAATAAATGCCTAATTTAATGTAAAACAAAGTTTTATAAATCATAATTAATGCGAATTGAGTGCAAAAAACAACGAAAACACATCAACAATGTTAGCGGGAGTAATAGTAAACGGTTAAATGTTGGAAACAAACTGAGTTAACTTAATAATGCATAATTTTTTATATAACATATTTAGTGATAATAGTATTACACTATTATGCGCGACTAACCGACGCTATTTGCATAGTGCATTGTTCTCGGAAGACATTGAGCGGCCTCAGTGTTTTGTTGCATAACGTTTACTGCAATGCTGCGCAATATTGTAATACTTGAGATTTTCAGTCTTAGTGTTTCCTTAAAGTATTGATTCGGGCGCTAGACGACTGCCAATGTCGTCAATCAGTTCGAATTAAAAACGAGATTTAAGAACTTAAAACTTTAAATGACTTTAGACTTTGATTTTAATACTGAACAAACAATTTGTTTATTAATAAAAAGTAAAGAGAAATACAGTAATACACTTAAAGTTTAAGATTAGACAACAAAAGAGTGAGAAGATGTTAGCCTAACTAACGAGGGAATATCCTTCGGTGTATTATGCCGAATTAGGCCAAATCAATTTTAATTGATAAAGAACATTAAAAAATAAATATAGTAAAAAAATATTTCGGCAAAGAGTGGACAGGGAGATTTTGGCAGTCTTTTAAAGTTGTAATGCTAAAAAGGGGGAGTTTTTTTCACTAAAATTTCAAAAATTAATAACTTAAGTTTGGGAAGGTACAGAAGTATTTCGTATCTTTCATAAATTATATTAGAATTTATGAATACTAAGTACAAAAATTTGGGGGACTAGGTAGACAGAAAGAGGGCAAACTAGAAATGGAGGACAAAAATTTAAAAATCAAAAACTATTTAATGGGCATGTACAGTATAAAAAGGTGGGAGTTTTATTATATTTGACCAATTAATTTAAACTAAATAATTAAACAAAAAAACGTATGAAAAATATTCAGGAGGGATAAAAGTTAGGATAGGTCTAATATTTAAAAAAATTAATTTTAGAGAAAACCAAAGCCCTACCCCCTCTAGTAATATATTAAAATGTTAAACTTAATTATGGCTTTTGTATAAACACAACACTTACCATCCAATCCTTCCCTTTCTCGAATAAATAAAAATATTCAAAAAGGAGGACTATTTAGGGACTGTTATTCTACGTACTTTATGTTTATATTTATACATTTACTCAAATGTCAGACATTTTCAATTCATCACTTTTATTGTGAAATTGGTGAGTGTTGGGTTTACTTCAGCCGGCCCTCTCAGGCAAGGTGAAAGTGAGCACCCGAACGCATTAGGCGGGCGGGACAAGATTTGAATCCTTTCTGGAGGTCATACTCCTTTAGAGGGGGTGACTTCTGGCCCGCGGGATAGGTTAGTGGGAGGTAAGGCTATACCTTATTGTGAGTGTTCCCGCACATATGGAAAAATTGCCTGAGACCAAAAGTCTATGATAACCTTAACATTTTCTTTGATAATAATAAGAAGAATCTATAAAATCTCCCTGTCCACTCTTTGCAGAAATATTTTTTTACTATATTTATTTTTTAATGTCCTTTATCAATTAAAATTGATATGGCCTAATTCGGGACAATACACCGAAGGATATTCCCTCGTAAGTGTTTTACCATTGATTTTATTGCTTTAAAGAGAGCAGTAATCGATAAGTCTTTTACTGCAGTGTCTATTCTATTGGATATACAGAAAATCAATATTACTACAAATCTAAGAGAGCACATTCTAAGGCCTCTCTCGATCGATGAGATCGTGAGTACCTGGTGTGGTCTCATATACGGTTATTTTTCTTTTCTATCATTCGCTAAGTCTCTTAGAATAATTTATACTAACAGTGTTATGCGCTGTTAGCATGTACTTCCTATGTGTAACCCGAATGAGCAAAATTTTAAGCGTGTCTACTAAATATAGGGTCTAATTATCGTAGGCTTTACAATTCCCCGCCTAAAAGACACATAAAATTCTCAATTTTTAGTTGCTTTACCAACTAAATGGTACTCTCTTACACATTAAAGGTTATGACTTTTATTAATTATAACATGAATTATTAATATTAAAATTCACATCAATATTTTTGTTATACATATTTGATTATTATAAACTTGTGGTTAAAAATTATTATTGACAAGTTACGATTACATATAATTATTATATAAGGTTACGATTAAATATTATTATTATAAATTTATCATAAATTTTATATATTTTTAGTTTTATAAAATTTTATCATTCATTTTTTTATCATTTTGTGTTTAATTAAATGATTTTTATTAAATTACAATACATCACAATATTTTGTAGTTCTGTCACAGTGGATTATATAAAAAATTTTTTTTATTAGTTTTATGATATATATTTAAGTTAATTAGTAATACATTTATAATTTATTTTAAATATTTGAGTATAAGGTAATTATTAAGATATTTTATAAGATTATTTATGATTTATCTAATTAGATAATACACAAGACAATTTATTCTTTTGAAAGCGCTTTTGAGAATACGGAAATATTTAAGATTAGAATCTGGGATAATAAAAAGAATCTCTTGTTATTCTCTCTTGAAGTCTAAAGGAGGTGCGACTCCTTGAGCTCGATCTTTCAAGTATACTTCATGGTATATTCTAATAATATACGCAGCTCGAGAAACAAGTGAACAAGAATAGTCGACCTTAAGATGTTTTATCACTAGCTGTTCGAGTGAAATTGATTGTTTAATATTATTTCTAGTGTAAAAATGTTTTTGAAGATAAAAAACATTGTCTGGGATCTTCAAATCGAGAGCTGCAAATTGTTGGTTTGCAGAGCATACTAAAATTCTGTATATTTTTGCAAAAGTCATTAAAATATCTCCAATTTCATTAATGGGTCTTCTATTCTCTTCAATGTATTTTAGTGTTAACTTTGTGTTTTCGAAATAGCTATCATATATATTGTACACTTTGTGCTTTATTAGACCACAATAAATAGGCTTTTTACCATTAAACAAAATTATTTTTGCAGCCTTGTTTTTAAACTTTCATATCAGTTTTCGAAGTTATCATATAAAGAGCAAGACTCAAGACTGGTAACTCGAATTCATCAGAAGTTACTTCAATAACCTCTTTTAATTCAGTATTTTCAATAGGATAATTAATTACTCAATTTAAAGGAGCAAATGTTACTCGTTTAGATATTACAATTGGTATAGAGTCTGCAGAGTTAACTCCTCTGTTATCAATCTGTTTTTCTTTGGAAGTCTCTCTTCGTGATTCTTTCTCTCCGGTACTCTTGTTTAATTCTATTATTAGATTGTATTTTTCAATTGTTGAACAAGAACTAAATAATCCTTTCAAAAACTCCTCTTTCTCGAAAAACGAGAGAGAATTAATGTATCCAATGATTTGTGTTTTTGATAGAATTTTTACTCTACGATTATTAATTACGAATTAAAAATAGTGAAAAAGAAATTAGAGTATTACAAGTTACAAAACACTTAGAGTATCGTTGGATTTTATTTGAGAAAAATGTTCAATGAAATGCACAAAACTATTTGTGTCCAATTGGTAAGTAATTGCAGGCGATGATATTTTAAAAGTATAACCTTTTCGATCAATATTAGTGGTGGCACTGAACGTTGTTGTTTCGAGATTGTTCTTATATAAATCAATGCTGGACTGGAGGAAATCTATGATTCCACTAAAAATTGTAACAATCGGAATTTCGTTTTTCACGTTTCGCAAAAGTTTGATATTTAATTATAACTATGAAGAACTTATATTTATGCGATGCTTCTTAATTTTGACAATAATGTACGCACTTCTGTAAAAAGAAGCGAACAATATGTAAATTTTGTGTACGAAGTACTACACTCAAGAATAAAATGTCGAGAATGCTTACCAATTTTTATACTAAATTAAAAAGAATATCCAACTATTTCTAATAACTTCACAGAAATATTTTCGAAATCAATAAAATTTATTATATCGACAGACATTGAAATTCACAAGATATAAGGTGAACAATTGAGAACTTTTAGGAGTAAGCACTTTGGAATCTCAAAACATAATGAAATATTATTGCAGTTTTCACTGGCATTAATGACTGGGTAATCGATAGAATAATCATAGTTACCCGTGAATCATAAGAGTAAAACGACACAATTGGTTGTCTATTAATGTATCTAAGGTTACCAAAAATCAATACTGCGAAAAATTCCCTGCTTTTTCATTCTCTATTGGGTTCTCTATATCGCTAAAAATATTTAATTTCGTAAAACTTAATGGCATATTATATTCGCAGCAAAACAGAAAATTCAGAGATACATTTGGTTTTTGCTATTTTAGAGGGTCTGACCCTGGGTTATTCCACCTATATTTTTATATAATTTTACTCTCTGATAGTTTATATATTCATATAAAAATATTAGTTCATCCTTTCGGCTTCAAACTTATTTAATTAATATCCAAAATTTAACAAATATTTTCGATATTTTTGACTTCGAAATTTGGTTTTTATTATTTTAGACGGTCTTACCCCACCTTGACCCACCTCTATTTTCACATATATTTACTCATCAATAGTTGGTCTAGTCATATTAAAATATTGGTTTCTTCCCCCTGCTTTAATCCTTTATAATTAATTTTCATATTTGGTAAAATTTTCTATATTTCTAACTTTTGGTTAGATTTTTGGTTTTTACTTTTTTGAGGGTCTAACCCCGGCTTGACATTACTTTGTTATACTATTATTTATACTTCAATATATAATGAACATATGTACCAAATTTGGCTATTTAGGGCCATTTGGTTATTCAGGACCATTTGGCTATTTAGAGCCTTTTGTCTATTTATGGCCATTTGGCTATTTAAGGTCATTTGGCTATCCAGGGACATTTGGCTATTCAAAGCCATTTGTCTATTTAGAGCCATATGGCTATTTAAGGCAATTTGGCTATTCATGGCTATTTGGCTATTCTGGGCTATTTGTCTATTTTGGGAATTTGGCTATCCAGGGCCATTTAGCTATCCAGGGCAATTTGGCAATTCATGGCCATTTGGCTATTTAGGACTATTTGGCTATTCAGCGCCATTTGGCTATTAAGGTTTACTGGCTGTTAAAGTGCACTGGCTGTATAGGTGCACTGGCTGTTAAGGTGCACTGGCTGTTAAGATGCACTGGCTGTTAAGGTGCACTGGCTTTTAAGGTAACGATAACGCATTGGCTTACATTGAACACTGGTTTAAACGTAACACTGTTATTATGATGCACTAGCTTATGTTATATTTACTAATATGTCGAACGCTATGACTACACGCACTGCATACGAATATCGCTTGCATATAACATTTGTTAACACTGTTGGATTTCACACTGACCATACATAGCATTAATTTTAGTTTTAACTCGACAACTCAATTAAATCGCCTTAAAATTAAATTACACATTTTTATTTTAAATTTTAAATTCAGTTTTTATTTCAATAGTTTATAAAATGGTTACATTTTTATTTATGAAAAATGCTGTTTAACTTAGACCTCGGAGTCGCTTTGGGCTGGTCGGCTGCCAGTAATAATTGTAGTCTTTTTATTTCTCTCGTTTTATCCTCGAAATTCATTATCCGTTTATCCAGATCAACATTTCTGTCATTCAATTCGTGTCGAGTTTTACCGCCATGATAAACCTTATTGGAAGCACTTTTGCGTGTACACAGCTTTTCGTCTGTATCGCGAGTAGACTGAATGTGAGATACGCGATGTCCTTTTGAATGGCTTTGAGTCTCGTTAGCATGCGATGACATTAGCTCGTTTACTGTAGGCATCAATTTACCTTTACAATCATCAGATAGCTTAACTTCTTTAGCCGTTTCTTTCGCGAAATTACGACTGCCACTATATTCATGGCTGGAATTTTGTTTCTTTCTTAATGGTTCGCGATCATCAAATTCTTAATTAATCGTGACTGAATGATTACTCGTCTGCACGCGTGACACAGGAATGAGTTTCGGTTTAGCGCTATTGTCGACCAAATGATTCCCGTAACCAATCGTTAGATTTCTGTTTGCGTCAATACGCCGCTCATCCCGGGTATCGGTAACCGTATTTCTGTTATCATCGATACGACTTTCGACGACGGAATCGCGTTGTATTATCAACTACGGTAACGCTTGGTATTGGTTGATCTGTAATGCGTCCATCATTTAGACGGAGGTTTTCTGCAATTAGCTCCATTTGTTAGAGTCCACAAAAAAGCTCTAGCAGTAGCGCTGTGTCCGGTAGTAATGGTGTGTCCGGCTTTTCCATAAGTTTTATCAAACCATTGAGAGCTACCGTCTGTCGCAATAGTTCGCCTCTTAATATGACAGTTTCGGCAAGGAAAAACTGTCATCATTTTGAGCTGTTCAAAAGTTAAATATTCGCTAACTGACCGCGCCCGTGGTTCACCGCTCATCTTAGATTTCAGTCCGTACGCTTTCGAAAAATTTTCCACCACCATAGTAATACAGGAATTCGGAATTTTTCTGTAGTGTGATTTTTTAATACTTTAGTCGCTGCTTATATACTCTCTTTCTAGCATTGAGTCGAATCGCTTAGTGGTCAAAATTAGGGCATAGGAATTTTTAAACGCTGTCCGCTAATGGGTTTTGACCATTAAATTTAAATGGCTTTTTGCTTTTAAATTTTGTATTTGTCGAACAATAAGTTTTGAAAATTTAAAGATCAGCGAATATTTTTTAAGGTTATTGTGCTTCGGGTTGTCACAACACAAATACATTTTATCTTTTATTATCGTAAGACTTAACATAACAATACGTGTGCTGCGATATTACCAGTGCGCTCATTTCATGTAACGCAGTTTCTCTTTACGTGAAATTATGTTTGCATATTCTTAAGTTAGAGCGGTTGCGCGTTTTCCACTAAGTTCCACTTAACCGGTAATAAAAGTTGCACAGAGTTATGTGTTTTGCATAATAGCGCGAGCAGTGAATGTGTTTGTGCAACAGCGAGCGAAAGCACTAAACCTGTAATAAACGCGAATAATGTCTCATTTTTTACTTCCATAGGAATAGCATAATTTGTACTATTATTAATACTGTATTATATGCTTCAACTAAATTAAAAAATATAAGTTAAAAAAGGCTGTCAAATATCCAGAAAAATAAGTAGCGCTAAGAGAATGCAAATAATTGCGACCTTACAGTATAATACTTATTTAAATTAAATCACTATCTTCTGGCGATAAATTGTTTTTTTCTTTAAAAAATCTGAAAATGTGAACAATTGTACGTCGGTTTTGTTTCAACAATCACTTTGTCAACAACATGTATGCGCGCCGACTCTCAAACTAAAAAAAATATTGTAAATAAATTTTTTCAACACAACAAAATAGCAAAAATAGTGCACACTGTAAAAAACTGGCAGATCAAAAGTTATAGCCATAGAATTAAATGCCTAATTTAATGTAAAATAACGTTTTATAAATCATAATAAATGCGAAGTGAGTGAAAAAAAGACGACAAACAAAAACACCAAAAATGGCAATCTGTAAACATTGATCAGATAACAACACAATTCACTGAATATAGAATAGGCGCCAATGTTAAGTTAGTCGCGTAGTTGTAACGTTTAAACGTTCTTATAACATATTTAGTGATATTAGTATTGAACTATTAATCGCTCAGTGCAATGTTGTCTGAAGACATTGTATTAGTTTTGTGTCGCTTTCAAACAAACACACACACACACAGTGTTTGATCTCTGACACACACACACACACTATAAGGGCATTGACAATAAGTCAACTTTATTGTTTAAAAAGTTGTTTTTTAATTTTGAACATGCTTTAAAGATTCGAGAAAGAGAAAATTACTAAATTTTATGAACTCAAGTATTTAAATTTCAAATGCTTTTCCCTTAAACCTTATAGAGTTTAAGGTTTCCCGCAGACAAATTATTTATTTTCGCGCAGATTCTGACCCCGAGCCGCTTGTTTTTAAATTTTGATAACACATAACAACACGCGAACGGAGTGAACAAACATCGATACGCACACACACACAATGCGTAAATAGTGAGATTGATGCAGTGTTAGTTACCGATTGCAGGCAATAAAAAAGTCACAGACTAACAATTGAGCAATATTTAAGTTTGTTAATCTAAGAAAGAGTTTTCAAAGTTAACAAATCAATATTTTTTTGCGTGATAACGAAAACAATAAAACTGATGCTTAGAAACTAATTGAACAAACAAACGTATGTCAACATACATTATGCTTTAACAGTAAGAGTGTCTAAATGTCAGTTACATTAGGGTGTTGTCAAGTAATGTAAGTGCAATTCTTGTACAAAATTAACACAACTTACTATATATTAGTTTTTTTTAAAATAATTAAATTTTGTAAAATATTTACTTTTAAATAAAATAATGTCACTCGAAAACCGTCAATCGTTACTAGAGAATAAAGTTTCGCAGGCAAGCAATGAGTTTGGAGTGAATGTGTTGAATGCGATCACTGCTGCAATGAATGGCAATCATGTAATATCTCCGCTATCACTCACCACTGCGTTGGGTAATGTGTATACAGTGATATTAATATATATCTTAGTTAACAAATTATTTTAAAGCATAACTATTAGATAAAATTTACACTATCTTTTGAGATATAATTTTCTTTTTCACAAATACAACACTAAAGTTTAATTAAAGTTTCGTTAATATTTTTTACGCTAATAAATTATTTTACTGATATAATAATTACTTGATAATCATCTTGTAAATCGCAGGTATGGTACATCTTTGAGCGAGAGGTGAAACGAATGATGAATTGAGACAATTGTTGGGCTATAATGCGTATAACATCGCTGACAGTGAGGCACACAACGCGTACAACAATTTATTGCAACAAATACGTGATGCGAATCAAAGTCAATATGTGTTGAATGTTGCGAATCGAGTTATCGCACAAAATGATTTCGATATACTCGATGATTACTGCAGTTCATTGCAAATCAATTACGACGCAAGCATACAAGAAGTGAATTTTGTTAAAAATGGTGAAAATTCGATCAAAACAATTAATGAATGGGTCGCACATAAGACTAACTATAAAATTCAGTCACTCTTCGAAAAACCTCTGTCATCGCTTACCAGATTAGTTGTTATTAATGCCGTTTATTTAAAAGGTATTTCATAGAGTATTTATCAATAAATCTGTAAATTTTTAATTTAATTAATTACTACTCATAGCTATTTGGTTACATAAATTTACCGCTGATAAAACAATGAAAGCCACATTTCATAATAACGGCAACACAAAAGTGACAGTAGATATGATGCGCATCGCTTATACCAAATATAACATAACCGTCAGTCAAGAATTAGATGCAGAAATTTTGGAGATGCCTTACATTGGGGGCGATATCAGTATGTATATTGTACTGCCGCGAGAATTGAATGGTTTACAGAAAACAGCATCACTACTAACCGAACAGAAATTTAATTCTGCCATCAAAACAATGACATCTGTCTATCTAAATCTATATTTACCGAAATTTAAAATAGAAGTGTCGTATACACTCACTAAACAACTGAAAAGTCTCGGTCTCGTCAACATTTTCACAGACAACGTAGACTTATCTGGCATTAATGGTCACCGAAATCTGTAGGTGTCAGATGTTGTTCATAAAGTTTTTCTTTCGGTTGACGAAGTGGGCACTGAAGCCGCGGCTGCAACTGATTATATCGTTTTATGTGGATTTTGTGAGATGACCAATCAGTTTAAAGTCGACCATCCATTTATTTTGGTGATTCGCCACAACAAAAATAATCACAATTTGTTTTACGGGCAAATAAGTAAACTTTGAGTCGCATAACAATAAAATTATATCGAAAATAATTAAGAATAAAATAGAAAATGCAATGAATTTATTTTTTTATAGTCCACATCCCTTACATGTTCTTAGTGTTTGACTAATAGTTTTACAAAGGATTATGCAGTAGCTATTTATTTTGATATTGAGTCGTGCGCTACAAACAACATTTAAAAATAAATTATTTACTGATCGTTCGGTTTAGGTTTAAAAGTATTAAGAAATTACTTCTGTTTCTTTATAGTTTATAAACAGATTTCTTTTTACTTTTGCGACGCGATTAAATTGAAATTAAATAATTGAAATTAATTTAAATTAACAAAAAATAATTTTCAATAAAAATCAATCGAATGATATTTTAACACAATTTTCTATTTATTCGGAAACATGACTATAGGTTTTGCCAAATTAACTTTCAACGCATTGTTCACACGCATATTTCGTTTAATGATATTAGATTAATATTAAACAAGTTTCGTTGTGATCTATCAGTGATAACACTGAACACAATATAAACTAAAGTCCGCATTATTTTCAAAGCTTAATAAGAATTTGAATAAATACTATCGCGATATACACTAAACTAATAATAATATTGAAAAAACCGCTAGAAATAATGGAATAATATTGAAGTGAGTTAGTGTTAGCCATTTTAATGAATTGGTTATTCTCTATCCTAATGTCAAGTCTTACGCTTAGCCTAAATTTTGATCTTAATTTTGATCTTGATTTTAACGCTTATCTAATTGAAAAATATTTAAGTATTTTTTCTCTTATAACTTTTTTCTGTCGCATGCTATTATATGCTTCAACTGATTAAAAAAATATGTTAAAAGGCTGTCAAATAATATAAAACTGGAAAATAAGTTGTGCTAAGAGAGGATGCAATTGATTGCTAACTTACAGTATAGTATAATACTTACTTATAAATAATTTTTATCATATATTAATTGTAAAACAATTTTTTGGTGATACGTTTTTTAAGCTCACTTCATATAAATTAAGGCGAGCTTATGGATTTTGCAATTTCTCTCCGTCCGTGTGTGTGTGTGTGCACAGTTTGATATAAGGCTCTTTTTCAAAATTAACAGATTTGGTTCCTTTTAAGTCAACAATTGACACTTCATTGGCACAAACCGTTAGAAAATTTTATAACTAAATTATTAATTCCAGAAATTTTTAGTTTAAACCATAGAATAATAGTATCGTTAACTGAGAAAAATTTTTTTATTGAATTCATTTTAAATTATTTTTCTAAAAATTATTTTTAAACAATGGTCTAATATTTTCAATCTTCATTCGTTTAAAAAATCAAAGTTAGCTCTGATTGAATGTGTCGTATTTAGTAAAAAAATCAATAAAAGTTAAAAAACTTACCGCAAAGGTTACTTTGTTTCGTAACCGCGCGCCGAATCTTCAAAAATATTGTAAAATTTTTTTAAAAGACAACAAAATACCTAATTAATGTTCAATGAAACATTAAGTTAGAAGGCCTATTAAAATAATATATACAGGAATATATTAAGTGCTACTATAGAGATGCAAATGATTAAACTTACAGTATAGTAGTTTTTTTTTTAATAAATAGTTTAAAATTATCATTTAAATTATACAACTAATTTCTGGCGATAAGTTGTTTTTTTTTGCTGATAAATTTGTCAGTTTTTTCCAACTCACACCGACGCCCAAAAAAATATTGTAAAAAATTTTAAGATACAACAAAAAATCAAAATAACAACGTTATTGTCGAAAATACTGACGATTTAAAGTTTACTCTAACCAATAAATTGGCTTATTTATGAAAACTACTTTTTATAAATCGTAAAATAAATGTGAACAGAGAGAACAAACAACGACACGCACACATACAGATAAGGCGCCAGTTAGTCGCGTAAACATAAGAATGAATAAATTATTTATTTACAGTATTTTTTTTATTACAACTTTTACATTCATTCTTAACAACTTAACAATAACTTTTTTCATTTGAATGAATGTTAAAAACAAACTGAGTAAGCGTTATTAAGTTTACACTAACCAATAAAATGGCTTATTTACGAAAACTACTTTTTATAAATCATAAAATAAATGCGAACAATGAGAACAATCAACTACACTCTCACACAAACACATACAGATAAGGCGCCAGTTTGTCGTAAACGGATTAATGAATGTTAATAAGAAATTGAGTTAACAAAATCATACTTTTTTTATTGTATAATTAGTGCTATTAGTATTGATCGGCGATTATTGTTCGGCTATTCACGAAGTGGATTGTTAACTGACAGTGAGCAGAATCAGTGTTTTGTTGGATCAGTTCACTGCAATGCTGCGCTTGTTTAGGCGATGTGACGAAGAATTCTGTTTTTTTTTCTATTATCAAAACAGCTCCAATAGATATATGGTTATAATCAGTGAAATAAGTGTAAGACGTTAACAAAGTTAACACAGCTTACTGCTAATTAGTATTTATTAAATTATTAAAGTTGTGTGCAATCAATTTTAAATAACTCAAAAAACTTCGAAAAATAAAGTTACGTTACTTTTATAATTACAAATGTTGTCAAAATTTAATATTTTTAATAAAATAATGTCACTCGCAAGCAGTGAAACATTCACAAAGAATGCGCATTCGCAGGCAAGCAATGAGTTTGGAATTAATGTGTTGAATGCGATCACTGCTACGAAGAATGGCAATCATGTAATATCTCCGCTATCACTCACCACTGCTTTGGGTAATAATATTTATTGCAATTTTATGTAGAAAACTACTAAATAATTATTGTGAGAAAAAAATTAATTGTTTTTAGAATAAATAGAATATTTATTTGAGATAAAAGTTTCTGTTTGCCAAATACAACAGTAAATTAATTATTAATAAATAATAGTTGCGATGACTTAACATTTAATCCACTAATAAATTATTTTTCTATAATAATTACTTGATAAATCATACGGTAAATTGACAGGTATGGTACATCTCGGAGCGAAAGGAAAAACGAATAGAGAATTGAGACAATTGTTGGGCTATAATGCGTATAACATCGCTGACAGTGAGGCACACAACGCGTTCAAAAATGTTTTCGAGCAAATACGTTGTGCCAACTCTCTTCAATGTGTGTTGAATGTCGCGAATCGAGTTATCGCACAAAATGATTTCGAAATACTGACCGATTACAGCAATCAATTGCAAATCAATTACGACGCAAGCATACAAGAAGTGGATTTTGCTAAAAATGGTGAAAATGCGATCATGTCTGTTAACGAATGGGTCGCAGATAAGACTAACGGTAAAATTCCGTCACTATTGTCAGCACCACTACCTGATGACACTCGATTGGTTATTGTTAATGCAGTTTATTTTAAAGGTAATTTTATTAAAAGATTCTATGCTTCAAATCATAGAATGTGTATTTTTCGCTTCCCTTCGAAACAAAAAATTAAATTAAAGCTTGCGACGGTGCGGTTAAACCGCATTTAAAACCGCTGTTTCTTCTGAAAAAAACTGCTGGTTTATCCCGGTTAAATTTTTAATGGATTCAACCTTTTTTAGTGGTTTAAATACTAGGAATAAAAACCACGTATAATCCGTCAAACCGTTAATTCAAACGTATATATAGAGGTTTCAACATAATTTATTAAATCATTAAACAACAGTAACTTATTACACTTTAAATTTAAAATACTGTTATATCATTATAGTAAATTTAACTTTTTTTTAGCTCACTTTAGTACTGGGAGCGGATAAGAAAAATTTCTATCCGCATCCATCCGAAATAATTTCAATTCATTACTATCCGACCCGCACTTATCCGAAAAATTTTAAAGCTTATCCGATCTGATCCGCATCCGCTGTAATAATTTAGTGTTATACGGACTTTTATAAAATTTTTAAAACTAACTGTATATTGTATTTAATTAATTCAATAATAAATTTATTAATAGTTAAAATATTTATTTGTAAACTTTTCAAATAATATTTTGAAAATATCTAAGTATGAACGAGTTTTAGAAGTTATTATTTTTTACATAAAATATGCGTTTAAAATTTTATTATTGCGGAACAATGGTACGGGTCGAGAAAAATCTAACCGTCGAAAACATTAGTTTGAATTCGATTAGATTTGTACGCCTCCATGAAATTTTGAAAATCAATAGAGTGCTCGTTCAACTTTGCTGTTTGAAAATCTTTAAAATTATTTATTGAAAAGAAACAATTAGGAATAAATTGTACATTTAGTCTTATAAATTCAGTAAATGTTAAAAAATAACGAAATTATAAAAAAAATATTTGGCTTTTTTAAAAATTCTTTGAATTAATGAAAATTTCTTTTGAAATTATGTGAAAATAATACGATTAATTCTTTGAGAATAATACGATTCTTTGACACTCTTTGATCAATGAATATTTTACTCCTTGATTATAAGAAGCCTAATATATTTGGTTTAAAGCTCTTCTGTGGTTAATTCAGAATTATATTACGACTGTTTTTTATCTGACTTCTATAGAAAATTATCAGATATATGGATTTGGGATTGTCCGTCCGTCCGTCTGTGTGTCACGCGCTCTCTTTGATAATAATGGGATTTTTCTCGATACTAATAAAAAGAATTTTCTCTTTGATAATAATGGGATTTTCCTTGTTACTAATAAAGAGAATTTTCTCTTTGATAATAATGGGATTTTCCTCGTTACTAATAAAGAGAATTTTCTCTTTGA